>PUQB01000296.1:275211-303390 GCA_003024785.1 Selaginella tamariscina
ATACATACATACACATTGGCATATATTAATACACATAATATTACATACACGTGACCACAGACATACACACATATTAGTACATATATTAGAGAGACCGGTAATATTATAGATCATGCATGGTGTATATGTTTGAGAGAGAGAGACAGTACATATTAACATGGTCATGCATGGTGTGTATGTATGAGAGAAGACAGAAAGTACACATATATACATCAGAGTAACATATATACATGCACACGTGTATACAACAGACATACATACATATTACATGAGTAAATTCATTGTGTTACATATTAGGGTTTAGGGTTTAGGTTAGGGTTTGCTCCAAACAAGCTTAATATAAATATTACACATGTAAATTCAATGTGTTACATACAGTCACACAGATTGAGTAATATATCATACATGCGTTGAACATGATGTTTTCAATAAAGAAGCAACCTATTTCTTTCAGTTTGGTTTAGGGTTGTGCATGTGTGTGCATATGTGTTTTTTGTAAGTTCTTGTAATGCGTGTGTAAATTTATGATTGTGTTTATATATGTGTGCAAAACAAACATCGGAATAATTAAGAAAATAATATAATAAACACACTAGGAACATATTTTAAATTATACATATATATATGATTTTATCTAATATATAGCCATATATAGTTTTAATAATATATATTAATTTATATTGATAAAAAGGTTTAACATTGAAATATTCTTGAAATAATAAGAAATTAATTGAGAAATCCCATTATATATATACAAATGTAAATTAAGTACTCAAATAATTAACTAATTAATTATCATAATCATGTTTAATATTGGAATATTCTTGGAATAATAAGAAAATTAATAAAGAATATCCATTAATATAAGAAGATTAATTACTCAAGTAATTAAGGAAATGATAATTAATATATATTATTAAAACTATATATGACTATATATTAGATAAAATGATGTATTTATTATGTATAATTTAAAATATGTTCATAGTGTGTATTAATTTAATATTGATAATAGGTTTAACACATGAATATTCTTGAAATAATAACAAATTAATTGAGAAAATCCCATTAATATATACAAATGTAGAATAATTACTGCAATAATTAAGAACAAGACTAATTTAATTATGATAATCAGGTTTAATATTAGAATATTCTTCAAATATTAATAAATATTAAAGAATATCCCATTGATACTAGGAAATGAAAACTAAATACTCGAGTAATTAAGAAAATAATAATTAAACAGACTATGAATTATTTTAAATGATACATAATAATATATCAATTTATTTATTGTATAAGTATATATTATATATATATATATATAAATATACTTGAATACTAAGAATGTAGAATATAGTCTAAAATTTGTAATATTAAACAGCTTGAATCACTTGAATAACATTAAATGCAATTTTAAAATACTCATTGGAACTGGAGAGTATATATGTCAGAGTGTCGGATATTTGTGTCAACTCATCTTAAATTTTATTTTCTGTTCTTTTTAAAAATTTGAATTTCTGACATATGTATTGTCGGTCTGACATGTAAATTTGAAAATGCATTTAATTTCCCACTCAAATTCAGATCTGGTTCTTTCTCCGGCAAGGGTTTCTTCATTTCTGTATTTTTCACTCTTTAGATCTTCTTTTTTCTTCATAGTGATCATCTCAGGAGCGAGATTAAATTGGGTGCTATTCTTTATAGGAAAGCACGGCGCCTTCAGTGCTGTTTACAAGTAAGTATTATAACAAATTTAAAAATACTTATTAGATTCACTCTCTTACATTCTCTCTTAAAATTACAATTTAGGGGTTTAGAAATGCATTAGGATTATAATATATTCCGTTAGGGATTTATCCGTTTAAATATCCTTTTAACTTAATATTCTAGGTTAACCGGGCGGCGGGATTAATCCGGCCATTTCTTTTTGCCTCTTCGAAGAGTGGCGGGATTAATCCCGCCACCATCTCCCGGGCAATGCTTCTCCGCCACTGAAAAAGAGTGGCGGGATTAATCCCGTCGATAACCTTCTCAACTGATGAAGAGTTACCAGATTTATTAGAAAGAGTTGTCGGCGGGATTAATCCCGCCAACCATTTTAGGAGGCAGGGAAGGGGTGGCGGGATTAATCTCGCCACCACTTCCCTGTTTTAAAGATTTGGGACAGGATTTATCCGAGATCTCTTTGAAATCATAGTTTTGGAGAGAGTTATGTGCGGATTTAATCCCGCCACCCATTCCCCGTCGTAAGAATTGTGGGCGGGATTAATCCCGCCTTGGACTCCCTCCGACAAGGAAGAGCCGGCGGGATTAATCCCGCCGCCTCTTCCTCCGGGGGAGTCCGGCGGGATTATCCCGCCGACTCTCTCCGGCGAGGATGAGTCGGCGGGATTAATCCCGCCGGACTCCCTTCCTCGTCGGAGAGAGTCGGCGGGATTAATCCCGGGACTCCCCCGAGGAGGAAGAGGCGGCGGGATTAATCCCGCCGGCTCCTTGTCGGGGAGTCAAGGCGGGATTAATCCCGCGACTCTCTCCGAAGGGGTGAGTCGGCGCGGGATTAATCCCGCCGGACTCCTTCTCGAAGAGAGTCGGCGGGATTAATCCCGCGGACTCCCCGAGAGAAGAGTCGGCGGGATTAATCCCGCCGGACTCCCCCGAGGAGGAAGAGGCGGCGGGATTAATCCCGCCGGCTCTTCCTTGTCGGAGGGAGTCCAAGGCGGGATTAATCCCGCCGACTCTCTCCGAAGGGGTTGAGTCGGCGGCGGGATTAATCCCGCCGACCGTTTCTCGGAGGGATTCGTTGGCGGGATTAATCCCCCATCAGTTGTATTAATCAAACATGAGTATTATCTCTAAACATAATTATGTATTATTGCATATGCATATTATTAAGTAACCGTAATTCAGATTTCTTAAAAATTTGCATAAACAGATATCATAAATAATACAATTATTTATGTGCAGGACAATATGTTTAATACTGGAGATAAAAGTATGTCTTCTTCGGAACAACGAGATAGTTGGCACTGGAACTGTGGAAGTTCGAGATAATAATGCATCATGTCACAATATTTCCCAAGGATCTTGTGTGTACGTATGGGTGAACATTTACAAGCATGTTGAGGTTCTGGGAATGGAATTTGAGGAGGGTTCTCCTGTATTGTGGAATTTGGATGAAGTCAAGGCTGACACAAATATGCAGAGTCACAAACAAATAGTAGCACGAGTTACCAGATGATGGCTTGCCTGCTGTGATGGATGAGGTGATTCTCTTTCTTCGTGAGATTGAAGTCGGAAGAGGCATCATCACAGCTATAAATCCAATGGAAGCAGTGTCAGAAGAGAAACTAGGGTCCGACTTCGTGGGTGTAGTTGTGACAGAGGTTTCACCTAATGGCACATTGTATCCTGGATCCTCGTGAGGTGGCGAACATCTGAATTAAGACGGCAAGATGGTTCAACATATTCTGGGTTGGATTTCAATAATAACAACCGGAAGAACAACTCATATTTGAAGAGGTTCCTTGCATTGGTCCTATTGTAAGAAAAGGGCGATTCATGGGTTGTAGATCTTCCCCTGCAAGTTTCAGCAAGAGGGTAAAGATGGATCCTACATCTTCCGAAAGTGTTACGAGCATTTCCACGATTGACTGTTGCAAGAAGAAGTGTTGTCAGATGGCAGACCGGAATGAAATTACCCAATGTAGACATGTCTTTCGTATGCTCACCCAAAAGCAAAGGCATGAGTTTGTATATGCTGCACTAACTGGGTGTATTGATGGAATGGCCTCGGACACAGGTTATCAGAGTACATCCATGGTATTTAATAAGGTGGCCATCTGCTTCAAAGCTTGGTACAGTATATACGGGATCCAAAGACCACGTTCTACCGTCGGGGATGAGTGGCTAGATGGAGCGCGAACCTCAGTTCATGGGAACACTGGCTTGGTCAAAACCCGCTCTCACATCATGGCAGCCATAGAGATACTCAAGGCTTTTGTGGAAGCAAATGCAGACAGGATGCCTCACAAATGCCGAACCACAAATGCAGGGGTCAGGGAAAATCTCAAGGTTTTACCTTCAATCTACACTCAATTGAAACTGTGTGAACATGTGAACAAGTGCCTCAGTTTGATGGGGCTCCAAGCAATCTGCACTGGTACCTTCAACAACATATGGAATACTCATTTTAAGGATGTGGAGATTGGCAAAACACTCTAGCTTTTCTAAGTGTGACACTTGTACATCATTGAAGGCTGCAGAGGCTTGTGCAAAAACCTTGGTGGAGATCACTACCATTCAAAGGAAGATGGAGGCCCACATGATTGCACAACAAACTTGCCGGTCTCAGTACTATGCACACCGCATGCTTTCTGTGTCACGCCCATCAGAGTACCTGTGCTTGATCCATGACAAGATGGATCATTCAAAGACCAGCATTCCAAAGCTCTTTGCAACACCAAAGTGCCTTGGAAATGTCATGAACTTCCGATTTCATTGACAGGTGTGCTAACACATGGACACGGTTGTGAGTCATATGGACACTTTTCACTTCCACATTGGTCTAGCGACTCCAATTTCACTATTGGGTCGTTAGCCATGTGTTTCAGAAACCTTGAAGCCCACTCACAGACAAGTCCTATCAGTGATCTCAAAGTGAAGAAACAACACCTTCAACCTTTACATAATGCCTCTCATGAACACATCTCACTTGAGGCTACTTGGGAATAGAAGGCATTGTCGCAACCTGCACAAAAAACAGATGGCCTGTTGAGAGTTTAGGTTCAGTGGAGGGATCTAGCTCAAATAGTGTACATGTGTCCTCAACATCAAATAAGCTTCCTCGTCATTTGCTTTTACAGATGGATAATTGTGCAGGCGGAACAAAAATAGGTAAATCATTTTACTTAAGGGTTTCTCAGCTCATACTTACTTTATTTTCTAGATATGTGCTAGCATACTTGTCACTGGCTTGTTGCCAAAGGTGTGTTTGAAACAATCACGCTCAGTTCCTTATGGTTGGTCACACTCATGAAGATATTGATGCGTTCTTCAGCAAGGTCTCCAACTCTACAAAAAGGACAAGTGCACTTACCTTACCGCATATGATGAATCTTTTTGAAAATTGCATCTCCAAAAAAAGTTTGTGCTTTGCTTGTGACTGAGGTGCCAGACTTCAAAAAATTTCTCAAGGAGTATATAAAAGAAGGGAGTGATTCTTTAGTTGGTCACCTTGTGCCGCTACAATTCTTTTTCTCCATACGAGATGGTATACCTATTATGCAGTACAAGTTACGGCCATCAGAGCAGAAGTGGTTACCGAAAGAGGGCTTAATGCTCTTCAAAAGTGGAGAGGATGGAAAGCCACTTCTCCCAGAAGGACAACCAGACCCTATTCCATTGAGTGCCCAGCTCAAGGAACAAGAGGTTATTATTGATGGCATCAAAAAATATGTGGCATGGGTTCAAAAATCAATGCCAAAGAATTCTGATAAGGCAACTGGTTACTCAGAACTATATAAGCATGTGGTCAACTATTGGAGACTGTTGTTCGAGAGTTGGAAGGGCCTACTGTCCAAGTACAGAATTGCAACACCCTTTCTGGCCTAAAACAAGGTGGCGAGAGGAGATTGAAATGACATCACTGAGCACAAACGACATAGAAGCCAGTAGTGATGTGGAAGTGCAAACCCCACATTTTGTTGGACAAAGGAACCAAAAACTAAAGCATACTTTGATTGCTGCAAGGATCTTCAAAAACTAATGATGGTTCTCATTACTCCAGATGCGTCATATAATCAGCCTATTTGGATGGGTCAAATTATCGACACACCTGAAGTAATCACAAAAAATAGAATTTGTGTAAGAAGAACTTACAAGTAACTTAGAGTCAAATTATTATCTTCAAGACCAATCACCAAGGTACTAAGGATGGCACACGTGGAGGTGTATTAAATTATTAGGTTAGGAGGACAGGTCATAGGGTGGCGGCCTAGTGGGGAAGTGCCACCTATCCTACATTCTAGTACTATCCAACCACTATATAAGTAGGGAGGTAAACAGTGATCGGGGTCCTTTAAATTTAGTCCATCTTCTTGTGTGTGTCTTGTTCCGGCATCTCTAGGAAAGGGTTCGTCTTGTACTTCTAAGAGGCAATATATACATATCTTTTGTGTACCATTGCCCACCTCTCCAATCTCCCTTCCTCCTCTCCTCTTCCTACTCCCTTTAGAGAAAGCTCACACACCACCAAGAGGGAAGCTGTACACAGACCCTTGCAGCATATGGGTAGAGGCCACTACAACACTTTTGATACATCCCAAAGTAACGGCCAGACCCCCGGCTTGGAACTCCGGAAGTGGGCATTGGCAACAATGTCTTGGCGACCACCGAGACCACATAAGTCACCCCACATCTGGCATGCAAATCCCTGACGACCATTTGTGGCAACCACGAAGGGATAGTTATCATATGTGGATGGAGTTCACTCTAGTAAGCAGAGTTGTAACCCAAAAAGAGATCAAAAAGATGGAATTATTTGTTTAAACAATTGGAGATCAGTGAATACCAATTGGCCAGAAAGATGCATCATGCTGTCTGGGAGAGGCCACTGGAGGGTAGGGAGGTACCTCAAATGCCATAGTCAACCCAGCCTTGCCCGTCCAAGTTCATGACTCAAAAACCACATGAGAAGTGGAGCACTTAGCAAAACACCAACCTCACGAGAAGTGGAGCACTCAACACAACACCATTAAAGTCCGTTGCAAGCCACATACGATGAAGAAAGGTATGAAGAACCCCTATCACGACCTAATGAAATCCAAAGTGTAGAAACATGTGGGAATGAGCAACACCTAGATGGGTGAGACTACCTGGTAATGGCCTATGAGGTAGAGTGGGACATATGACAAGACAAAGGAAGAGGAAGTATTTGACGAATACCTTCGAGGGAGGAGATCTCGTGCAGAAGGACCCAAAACATGGAAAGCTTGCGCTGGAGGTAGGAACTTGAACCGGCAATGACAATGTAGAGAGTGATGATGGACAAGAGTTGAAGGTTCCATGTGCGAACGCTATGAAGGACGCATGGTAGTAGACCCACCAGTAGGGCAAGGCAGGTTGGCCATAGATGCTTGGAAAGAGAGGAGGAAGAGCCTCATTCAGAAGGCCCCTATTGTCAAGCCACGAATCAGGAACCAGGAAGAGAGCAGGATTCCAAGAACAGAAGGCTTGACTCAGGAGCAGGATAGAGAGCAGGATAGGAACTAGGAACTCAGGAGCAAGACAGGCGCAGGACAGGATCAGGAGCAAGACAGAATAGGATAGGATCCGGGAGCAAGACAGGAAAGCGCAGGACAGGATCCAGGAACAAGACAGAACAGACAGGATCCAGAAGCGAGACAAGGAACAAGAAACAAGAGCAAGACAAGAAAAGACAAGACAAGATTGATCGTAGTAAGACTGGTGTTGATAGTAACTGATTGTACAACAATTAGGTCGGAGCTTTTATGCTCACAACTCCAAGAGCTAATCTAGGCATGAGTGCTAAAAGTGGTTGCATGCATGTAAAGTGGCTGCATGCATGCAGAGGCTAAGATGAGTCCACATGTCCCTTATCCTCTAGGCATATCCTGTGGTATATCCTGTAGGAATATCCTAACAGTATCCTGTATCCGGAATCCTGTAGGAATATCCTGTATCCGGAATCCTGTATCCTGTATCGGGTCGTGACAGCACCTCCTCCCTAAAGACGAGTTCCACGAGTCTTGGGACCTGGTTTAGCAGGATAATGCCGATGGAAGGCAGCAACTTTGGAAGAAGCATGGAGTAAGTTGGATGCAGGTTCCCAAGTGCGATCAGTAGGCAAATAACCTTTCCAATCCACCAAGTATTGGAGTTGGCGCGATGAAGACGAGAATCAAGGATGGCTGCAACTTCGTACTCAGGTTCAGTGTCAATGACCACAGGAGGGGGAGGAGAAGAAGCACGACCGGAAGAGAAGAAGGATGATACGGCTCCAACAAGGAGGTGTGAAACACAGGATGAAGTTTCACCGTAGATGGTAACTCGAGTCGGAAAGCTACAGGATTTACCTCCGCCACAATCCTGTAAGGGCCCAATCGTTGAAAATCCAACTTAGAAGAAGGCCTGTTGGTGCGAATGTGTCGACGAAGAAGCCACACGAGATCACCAATCTTGTATGCAGGTGCCGGCTGACGGTGAGCATCAGCATGATGCTTGTATCGTTCCTGTGCCTGCTGAAGATGAACCTGGAGATCATCCTGTACCTGACGAAGATGCTGGAGACGATCCTGTACTGCAGGAGCGGAAGAAGGAGAAGCGGGAGGAGCAAAGTCAAAACGTGGATGGTGGCCTGTAAGAGCAAAGAAAGGTGTCTGTCCTGTAGATGCGTGAACGGAGTTGTTGTAGGCAAACTCCGCCATTGGAAGAAGGTCCAACCAGTTGTCCTGTGGTAACTGATGAAGCAACGAAGATACTGTTCCAAGGTCTGAATTGTGCGTTCGGACTGCCCATCAGTTTGCGGATGATATCCTGAAGAAAGATCCGCTTTAACCTGTAGACTCCGAAGAAGCTCTCGCCAAAACTTGGACATGAATTGTGGACCTCGATCGGAAACAATGCTCTCAGGAAGACCATGATGTCGGAACACTCACGGATCACCAACTCAGCAGTTGTCTGACCTGTAGCTGTCTTGTTGCAGGGTAGGAAATGAGCCTGCTTGGTGAAACGGTCAACCACCACAAGAACTGCATCGAATCCACGAGAAGGAGGAAGATCTGTGAGGAAATCCATAGAAATGGATCTCCAAGGAGCAGAAGGAACAGGAAGAGACGAAGAAGACCAGAGGGTGCATGATGAGGCATCTTCGACCTGTTACAAGTGTCACAACTCCGTACAAACCTTTCCACAAAACCTCGCAACCCAGGCCACCAATAGTTGCGAGTCACCAACTCCACTGTCTTGGCCACACCAAAATGTCCTGTAGCCGGGGTATCATGACAATCCTGTACCACACGAGTCCTGGAAATACCAACAGGAACGTACAGGAGACCTTCCCGGTACAGGAGTCCATCCTGTATGGTGAACAGGTTGTAGTCTGGACGGGAACTGGAGGAAGAGGAACTTGCAACGTCAGGATGAATGTGTGAGAACACATTCTTTGCCAAGTCGTCTGTAGCCAACTGCGAACGGATGTCCTGTAGGAGTGTTGAATTTGCTGGAGCCTGATGAACCTGTAGTGCCGCAAGCCGGAATCGATCAGGACCCAACAACACTTGCCTTTGACAGTCAATGCAGGATCGCCCGGGCTTGGTGCAAGGTAAGAGCGCCTAGACAATGCGTCCGCCTTGCCATTCCGAAAACCGGGCCTGTAGACGATGACGAAGTCAAAACGTGATAGGAACTCCGCCCACCTAGCCTGTCGCCGACTGAGAACTCGAGCCGTTTGAAAGTACTCCAGGTTCTTGTGATCCGTAAGAACTTGTACAGGATGCAGCACCTTCCAGGAAATGCCGCCACTCCTCAACGAATCCACAATGGCCTTGAGTTCCTTGTCATGAATCTCGTAATTGATCTCCGCCGAAGGAACTTACGAGAGTGAAAAGCTACAGGATGAAGCAACTTGTCTTCTCCAACTTGTGATAGGACGGATCCTACTGCAAAATCCGAGGCATCTGCTTCAACGAAGAAAGGATGAGAAGGGTCAGGATGTGCTAAAATCGGAGCTGTCGTGAAGGCGTCCTTGAGTGTTGTGAATGCATGTTCCGCCTTGTCGGACCAAGAGAAAACCCTGTGCGCTTGGTGAGTTCCGTGAGTGGAAGTACACGCTTGGAGAAGTCCTGTATGAACCGCCTGTAGAAGTTTGCAAAGCCAAGGAAACATTGTACATCTCGTACAGACTTGGGCCTCTCCCACTCCACGATGGTCTTCACCTTGTGCATGTCCATGGAAACGCCAGCAGGAGAGACGATGTAGCCCAAGAACTCCACAGAATCCCTATCGAAAAAACACTTCTCCAACTTCGCATACAGGCCATGCTCGCGAAGCCGCTGTAGAACTAATCGTACATGCTTGTCATGTGCCGCCTGGTCCTTGGAGAAAATCAAAATGTCGTCGAGGTAGATCACCACAAACTGGTCCAAGAAGTCACGAAAGATCGTTCACCATGTGTTGGAACACGGCTGGGGCATTGGTAAGGCCGAAAGGCATCACCGTGTACTCAAGTGTCCATACCTTGTACGAAAGGCAGTCTTCCACTCATCGCCTGGACGAATCCGTACAAGGTTGTAGGCCCCGTAAGTCGATCTTCGTGAACACCTTTGCTCCTCGCAGCCGATCGAGAAGTTCCGGGATCAATGGCAACGGGTACCGATTCCGAATGGTGACTTGATTCAAACCCCTGTAGTCCACAACCAAACGTAAACTCCCATCCTTCTTCTTGACAAAGAAGATAGGCGCTCCTGCAGGGGACTTTGAGTGACGAATGAAGCCGGATGCCAAGTTGTCCTCGATGTACTGACGAAGAACCTCCAACTCTGTGGGTGACAATGCATAAATCGGTCCGAATGGTGGAGTCTTTCCTTCCGCAAGATCAATAGGACAGTCGTAGGACCTGTGAACAGGAAGAACTGCAGCCTTGTGCTTGTCAAAAACGTCCTTAAAGTCGTGATACTTGGATGGTAGGGAAGAAGGAGGAGAAGGAGAAGGAGTAGGAGAAGGAGATTGAAAAACAGGAGAGTCGGATACAGGAAAGGTAGAAGAGGACGTAGGAGTTACTTGAAAGGCAAAAAGGTGGAAGGAGCAGGATCAGTGGCGAGTTCATGCATGGTAGTGGTAAGAACTCGGAGAGGAGAAGGAGGGAGCTGTGACTGAAAAAGAGGAAGGATCTTGGGGGGTGGAACAGAAGCAGAGTAACAGAAAGAGGCAGGATTGGAAAAACCTGTGTGGATGTTGACGAGTGTACAGGATTGGAAGAATCCTGTACAGGAGTCCGTGGTTGCGCAGGAGTGGGGAAAGCCTGCGAATGTGCTGACGAATCAACAGGAGGTGGATCCTGTTGAGGAGGAACCTTCGACACTGATACAGGATTGGAAGAACCCTGTACAGGAAGCAAACTTACAGGAGTGGAGAGAGCCTGCGGATGTGCTGAGGAACTGACATGAGGTGAATCCTGTCGAGGAGGAGTCTTCAACACTGGTACAGGAACAGGCACGGTCAATCCTGTAGCTTGTACTGCCTCAGATACTAAGGATGTATCCTGCACACAGGAAGGTACAGGATTGATCCTAGCTGTGGAGAGGAAAACGTGAGCGTCCTAGACCTCCAGTCGATCTGCGGATTTGCAACAACGAACCATGGCATGCCCAAAATGATGGGAGTCGACCGAGTCTTGATCAAGTTGAAGGAAATTGAACAGTTGAATGTGCCATGACTGCAGGAGAGAGGTTCGGTAGCATGGGTAACTGCGCCAGAAGCAATCAGACGCCCATCGGCCACCTCTACAGGAACTGCACGCTTCAACTTCACCACCGAAATGCCATGTTGAGTTGCAAAAGTGTCATCCATGAAGCATGCATTTGCACCAGTGTCTAACAGGCAAACTCCTTGAGCTCTCGATTATTAAATGAATGTGTACAGGAAACTTGAGTGATGGAATGGTATGAGCAGCACCAATGGAGCCTGCACCTACGTCCAACTTCGCGGCTCCTAGACGAAGTGGACATTGAAGTTTTTGACTGAACTTCAGCTTCAACTTCACGCGTCTTGAACTTCCTGGCTTTAATAGGACATCTGCCACCTTGTGTCCTGCTTCACCACAATACAAGCATAGGTTCTCACTGCACGACGTTGCTTCTCAGCAGCGGAAAGAGAGCCACGCTTGGATTTCTCAACCTCCATAGGAACTATCCAGAAGGTGGTGCAGGAACATGTACCACAGCTGCAGGATTGAATATCTTGTTAAGTGGAAGGGTTACCCGGCATGCGAGTCGACATGGGAACCATTGGATAATCTACAAAACGCAATGGAGATAGTGAAGGAGTTTGAGGCAAGGTCTCAAACTGTTACTAATGATGATGAGAAAATAAAGTGAACTTATTCTTATTAACCTAGGGCCGACAACAACCTTAACTAAAGGCCTCCAATATAAATTCTAGTTAACTTAAAGAAATTAACTAACTTATTGTCTGTGTTGGGTGACAAATTTTGCAGACGTGCAAAAGGTCTCCAAGTGACTTCTTGTTGTAGGTGGTGCCTCCAATAGCTGAGTTGTCGCTCAATGAACGATGGTTCTGAAGTACTTGGCTTCGCGTAATGCAAGGGGGGTAATAAACTTGTGAACTTTTTGCTGACTCCGCATAGAGTGATAGCATTAGTTTTCAGTTAATTTTTCCTAACCTAGTCTAGTCTTGGAGTTAGACGTCAAGGAGGACGTTGACATTTTCAAAGGCGGGGAGTGTGTCATAGTTTTTACTATGACTCGACCCTTTACTTTGGGGTTTGACTGTTGTTACCTACCGAGTTGTGTGACGAACCCTAGTTATAGTGAGAAACAGCCCTGCTTAGTGCACTTAGGTGTTTAGGGGTAGTCCGGCCAGCTGTCACTAGGTACCTCAAGAAACTCTAGGCGAAGGTAGTACATACCCTCTAGAAAACTCTCCCCAGTTTGACGTTACAAAGATAGGTTTTCCATTTAAATATAGCTTGTCAAAAAGGGTGAGGGACACCCCTAGGGTTGCCCTAACCCCATGCCCTAATACCCCTCCTAGGGGTTAGGTTTAGGGTTAGGTTAGGACAACCATTTTCTCTAAGGGTTGGCATTTCTGTGCCAGCCCACTTACTTAGGTAAATGGGGGGGGGGGGTTCCGTCACATAATAAGGTAGAGTATATGTAGTGAGGCTTCCTAGGTTCAAAAGAGAGCTCGTTAACCTCCTACCGGTGCAAGCTAAGCTTGTGTCGTCAAGGTGCAACCCTTCGTTGTGCCGCTCAAACTTCCACACGACAGGGGTACAACCCACCTAGGGTTAGACTATCCTTATCGTTGGCAAGATTTTGCCTTTGAGATAGGGGCACGTCACTTCCAAGGAGTTAGTCAATTCCTTGGTCCGAAAACCTGTCCGCAAGCTCAAAGGCATTGCCCGAGTTCACGTTCCGCAAAACTAGTGGTTGAGGCCTTGCTCCGGCACCTCAACCATGCCAAGTAGGAACGACACCTAAAGCTCGGCTAGTCAGTGTATCCTGATTCACAAGGTGAGTCTCGTTCGTGGACTTAGTCAGCTAGGAGTTTGATTCCTAGGGCTTGGTTCTTAATACAGGTTATTTTACCAGAATTCCGTGGGGTTTCCAGAAGGGTTCCAGGGTTGGCACCTAGCAAGCTGCCTTTGTGGCACCAGGTAAAAACTCTGACAATCGTGCTCGGCAATAACCTACGACGTAGAGGGGGACAGATGGCATGACATGGAAACCTCCACCTCCTCTTGGTGTAGGTAAAAGTGATGGCTATGACAAGCCCTCACACAAGAGAGTTGAACCCGTGTTCAATGAGTACCCATGAGGAAGGAGACCCTGTGCAAGAGAACCCCAGAAGGGAAGGCCTACGTTAGAGGCAGGAATCTCAAGGCGGAGAAATTAGCACGAATAGCGACAGGGGACAAGAGTCGGAGGTCCTGTGTGCCCAATGCCATGAGGACGCAAGGTAGAAAACCCAGAGTCGCCGTCACCCACCAAGGTAAGGCGGGTGGAGTGGATGCCCAGAAAGAGGAGAGGAATAGCCTCATCCAGAAGGACCCCACAAGAAGGGGCACCGATTATCAAAAAACAACCTTCGCACCAGGAGTTCAGCCGATCGGATGATGTAACAGGCTGAGGTAGTGCCAGAATGAGAGCCCAAGGCTCTGAAAGGCCAAGTTACACATGGGACAACCACCCACGTGAAGGTGACTAGACGTCGACGAGCTGACGGACTGGTACCAACAAGGGGGGCCACACAATGGTCACTTTGGGCAAGGGATGAGGGGATCCGTCCTAGGGAGAGGGAAATCCGCCCGAGCGAGCAAGACCGTCCTCTACGGGACTCCCACACCTTCTCCACGGGACCCTCACACCTTCTCTATGGGGACCCCGCACCTCCTCTACGGGACCCCCGCACCTCCTCCATAGGGACCTCTATGGTTGTCCCCCTATGGACCTCCACCTTATTGTTGAGGAGCACTAGCTGTCAACATAAGTGATAACCACAAGAAGCTAAGTGCATTTACCTGCACTCTAGACAAAAAGGCACACGCCTGGTGGATTGTGATTCCATGAGGCAAACGAGGAAGCTTGCTAGAAAACCACATGGAGGGCGTTTTTGGATACCTTCTGAGAGAAAAAAAGCGAGGAAGAGGTAATCCATAAGCTCACTAGCTTGAAACAAAAAAGTGAGAGAGTCGGTCAACGAATACACAGTTCCATGTTGGATACATCGCCCGACTAAAGGATGCCCCAATCGACTTGATCAAGAAAAATGTGGTACCAAAAGGGCTTGCGGCCGGAGATTCGCAAGTGGTTGGGCTAGATGATGATCGGACGTCTAACAAGTTGCTTTGATACGCCAAGAAGGCTGAGAAGTGAGAAGCGGAAAGACTCCATGAAAAGAAGATGCAGGACAAATCAAATGCTGAGGGGCAAACGACACTGCCATGGATGAGGAAAACCTCTTAGACATCCCAAAAGCCTGCCAGAAAGGAGAGATGGTCGGGAGTCAAAGGACACATGCAGCTACAGTGAGGGGAAACCCACCAAAGGGTAGCATGGAAGAAAGACTTAACTACAACATTGGCTCAACTGGGTTTACGCCGCACACAGGGATAAGTATTGTCAAGTATGTAACATTCGCAAGTCCCACAACACGAACGACTGCTATCAATTGGCCGAACTTTTGAGTGGAAGGCAACCGCAGGCAGCCACATTGATGGTAGAACGGAAGGTAGAGGGGGATGCAAACAACTGGGGAAGTTATGGGCATAGAATGGAAGGGAACAACCAAACTCGTAGGAGGTCACGGTCAGGAGATCGGAGTCAAAGGTCTTGTTCCCAAGAAACGGGCATCCCTACCGACCTAGGTACAATGATAGGGAGAGGTAGTTGAAACATAGGGAGATGACATGTGCTCTATGCGGTGGCCAGCACCCACCTTACCGATGCTCCTAGGCATCATTAATCAAAACCCATGTTGGAAGTGTAAGCATCCGGCACTACAAGGGCAACAAACGAACAAACCACTGCCAGCCTAACACCAATCCCTAAACTGCAGGCAAACTAGGTAATGGTAGTACTACTAGGATGGGACAATGGGATGAACATGACACCACATGCCCCCCTAATGGAAGAAACAAGGGGATTGCACATGTGTTAGAACTAGGGGAACTGGGCACCACGAGAAGGAACAAGCAACAAAACACTCAATATTGAGCAGTGGGTGAGGAAGCAAATCAATGTACCAACCACTCTAGGACTGGCAAAGCCCAACCAGAGCCAAGGTCGAGGGGAGCAATGAGGAGGCGGAGATGCCGCACCTTTAGCAGAGGAGAGGGCCAAGGCATCAATAAGACAAGAAGAGCCACTCCGTCCAACCACACTATGCAGGGCTTGGCCACAAGGATCAAATAGGCCCTAGCCAAGAGTCACTACAACCACAATAGACTTTGTGGATGATGTACCAACCATTTCGGTAAGAATGACGGGCTGCATAATCAGCAATGTGATTATAGATGGTGAGTTAGCAGTGAACATAATGTCAACGAAACTCCATTTTGCTGAATATGCCAACCCTGGAGCCCACTCCTTTCCAGGTATGCATGGCAAATCAAGCCATGGTAAAACCCAAGGGTATCCTAAGGGCAGTGGAAGTCAAAATCCAAGTTGTAAATTTTGGATAAACATCATCATCTTCGACATGCACACCAGGGGGGATTCAACCTACTTCTTGGTCGCCCCTAGCTCAGTTGTTGAAGGTGTAGCACAACTAGGAGCACCAGAAAATAAGATTCCCCACCAAAAAGGACTAAGGTCAGTGTCCTCAAGGCAACCGGGCACCCACACAACGAGTCAAAACGCTAGAACACTATGCACCAGGCAGGCACGAAGGATTGCACAATGATGAAACAACGCCCCTCCTACACCCATCCATCATGTTCGAGCCGCGTTAAAGTAGGTGGACCCCCATCAAGGTAGACACACATGGGCAGAACGAGGTCACATGGGGAGTGCCCCAAGCTCGAAAACAATACGAACACAATCGGTAGCTCAAGGACTAGATCACCAACCACCTTCGCAAGTCAAAGGAGCCACCTAGACACACCACAACTAGACAACAACGCCACCTAACTGGACTGATTGAAGATCAGCTCCGGTGGGAGAAGAGCCCCGGCAGGGACATCTCCTATTAGTAGTAAGGCACAAAGTCCTAGAAGTGGAATGCGTGAGATTGGCGGTGAAAGGCCTCGGTAGGGAGGGACCAACATGTAAAGCCCTATAGTTAAGACTAGGGTGGGCTCTACCAGATGTCAGTAACGGCAATGGTAGAGAAGCACTATGACAGACAGCTAACAGTAAACTACATTGGGTCGGATACCCACTCAAACCAAGGCACCTCGGGGCAAGGCAGCTACTACGACGGGAACTCCCAAGGAGGCACAGCATGAAGGACAGTGCAGCCGAGAGAAAGACCTCTAGACACACGTGTGGCCAACTCACCAAGTCACATGATCCAGAGGATGGACCGCATGTGTGAAGCACATACTACAAGGCAATGATGGTCAGGTGTTGCCATCATTGCAAATCTAGGCATAGGGATAGGCGCCCCAGTCACCTCAAATGACATCATGAGGGCTGCCACATTGACAGTAACCAAGAGATATACAGTGCAATACCTTAGCCACCATGACGACGGAGCAGACCATGCTAGTGGTCATCCAAGAGATTCGTGTGTCCATTGAAGGCTAGGAGAGGAGGCGGAACTCGTGTCACTTAGGTATTCAAGGTTTTGAAGAGTTGATCGGCTGACCCGATGTTTTGGCGGATCAAAAGATAGATACTCCTGGACGAGTTCTTTGACCTTCCGTGGCGAGAAGTGGAGAATCCAAGATTCACCAAAAGGGTTCATCCAGTCCATGGAATTGGTAGCCAACCAGACCGGACATAGAGGGATCCAATTCCGCTTGGGGAGACGAAGCCACAAAGGTCCGCCACTAGAGGCAACGAGGCATTATGGGGCATACAAGAACCTCAGGAAGCAGCTGAGTTTTGTAGCATTGGTGGCTGTTAAAGGTAAAATATTAGGAGCATAGGACATCCTACTGAGAGAGAATAAGGGTAGGAAGGTCTGTAGTAAGCATGGAAGGGAAAGGCTGTGAAGGAGGAAAATCCTTACGAGAGGAAAAGGTGCGTAAGGAAAAGGAAAGAAAGGTGTAAGTACCGAGAGGAAAAGGTGAGTAAGGAAAAGGAAGGAAAGGCTGTGAAGAAGGAAAATCCTTACCGAGAGGAAAAGGAAAAGGAAAGGATGACGTGGCGAGAGGAAGGGTAGTTAAGGAGTAGTTAGGGCAAGGAGAAGGGTCTCCAGAAGGGTCTCACAGAAGTTCTAACAGGAGAAGGGTCTCCATTTGAAGTTTTAGCAGGAGATAAAGGTTCTCTACACTTTGTCTTTTGTATTCATGTTAGTAATGAAAGGTGCATATTAGAGAATCTTGTGTGTGTGTATGTTACTCTCAATGAATGGATCTAACAAGGCAATAGCCAAAATCCGTTCTTGCCCTTGACTTTGGAGACCAGTCATAGTGGCACTGGGAGAAGTCTGATATATATACAGATATATTGAGAGTTGAGAAAGGAAAGGGTGTAGCCTTTCCTGTACGTTGTATGAAAGGTTTCCTGTCTGCGTGAAGGAAACAGGTTAAATAGGAAAAGGTGAGGCAGAGAGCCCTTTTCCTGTTTAACAATTGGCGACCACGGAGGGATTTCGCCATTGCAGTGTTAGCATTCATTGAGAAAAGAGGCTAAAAAGATAGAATCTCATTCTGAAAAAGGCTCGGAAGGTGTAGAGCCAGATGTGTAAAGGAGAAGGAATGAATGGAACCGTGGAGGAACCATCGTCCTGATCCAGCCTTAGCTGATCAGAGGAACCAAAGGCAGGCCAATAGAGTGGCTGCCCAACAGCAACCTGAAACTGACGAAAATAGACGTCAAAATATCCTTGGCAAGATAGTAGAGGATATTGCAGAAACAATACAGAAATCTGAGGCTGATCCAGAGAATTGGAGGCAGTATCAAACAGCTGGTTTAGAGGAAACAGTGAGAGGAGGGAGTGCCTGTTCATATACCGAGATTGCAAGGAGAAGGATCTCCTGAGAACTCCCGAAGAGGAAGGGAGGAAGGTGTAAGAGGAAATACACCAGAGCAAAGGGTTATTACAAATATGGCACTTTTCCCGGGAATGTTTGGGGGTACGGTGATGTATCCCACATTCTCTGCAGGAAAGAAGGAAAATCCGAAAAGGCACTTACAACAGTTTGAAGAGGTAGTAAAACTGTATAAGGTGACGGATGCAGAAAGGCTGCTTATATTTCCACATACATTGAAAGGAAATGCCTCTGACTGGTATTATGATTTAGAAAAGGAAGTCAGGAGAATTATCAGAAGGTTACTGATGCATTTAAGGAATATTTCAGAAAGGAGGAATTGCCGGAGGAACATTTAGAGAAGTTAAGGACTATCCTTCAAGGCAAAACAGAAAAGATAGATGAATATACACACCGTTTTAAGAAACATGAGAAAAAGTGTAAGGCATATGTGAAGATGGATGCCTTATTGCAATGGTATAAGCAAGGGTTGCTAAAACCATATAGAGATCTAGCACTTACTATCAATGAAAAGGATAGAGAGGATCTCATTAATCAATTAAAAATATATGAGAAGAAAGAGCAAAGATAGAAAAGATTGCAGAAGGAAAGCTGAAAGTATATGGAAGAAAGGAAGAATCCTCTGATGAAGAGGAAGAGGAAGCTGATGTAGTAAAAGTTCGAAAATATCCTATAGATGAGAAAGCATTGGCTCAAATGATGAAAACTTTAAAAGGAATGACAGTTAAAGAGGAGTTAAAGGAAAAAGTATGGTGTACTAAATGTAACAATCCTGGTCATACGGTAGAGGAATGTAGCTGCAATTGCCTACATGCCAAATATGCGGAAAGGAAGGACATGTAGGAACTGCAACATTTCCTAAATCAGAATGTGGCTAGTATAGAGAGAGAAAGGAGAATGGATGAACGTCCACCTCCTAGAAGGTTCCCACCTAATAGGAATCGTGGGAATGATAGGAATGATAATGCATTCCTTATGAGAACAGGAACAATATATATGGCAGAAGGAATGAAGTTCCTTATCAGAATAGGAAACGGATATTATGACGAAGGAATGATAATCCTTACGAAATTAGAGAGGAAATTATTATGCAGGAAGAAATGGTCCATATAAGGTGTGGCAGAATGATAGACCTTATCCTGAAAGAAATGATAGGCAATATAGAGGAGAGGAAAGACCATATCAAGGTCAAAGAGGCAGAAATGATTCCTATAACAAGGAAATGATAAACAAGGATTGCAGGGTAGGAATTTTCCTTCCCAGGTTTGTTATACATGTGGTGAAACAGGACATATCTCTAGGGAATGTCCTAGGCGGAAGGTACAACCTCCTACTTCCACCAGAACGACTAATGTGCAGCCTACAACACGGCTTATTCAAATAGAGGAGGAAAAGATGAGTATCCACCCGTAAGGGCAGTTATAGCTCTTCAAGAGAAGAAGAAGGAATCCTCTTGTTATGGAGAAGGTGAGGTAGTTACTATTCCTAACAAGAAGGAGAGCTTGTTACAGGAAAATGTAAGCAAAGGAGCAGGATTCTGACCAGAAAGGTCAGACTGATAACGAATCAGAAGGTACAGATAAAGGTGATATAGATAAAGGTGAACAAAGTTTTTCATTATTACCATTACATGATAAAACAATGGACTCCATGTATCACCAAGCTATAAATCAGGAGATAAAGATTACGCTTGGACATTGATAAAGGTAGCTCCTTACATAAGAAACCAGATATTAAATGCATTAAGTTTAGTTCAGCAAACATCACCTTCACGTGAAGGATATACAGTTTGTAAAATGGATAAGGAAGTACTGTATGAAGGTGATTATGATGGACAGTTCCTTGCATCACAGTATATGGGAAGGAATAAGTTAAAGAGTATTAATAGATGGAGGTTCAGGTGTGAATTTTATTGAAGAAGGTGAATGTAAAAGGATGGGTTTAGGACCAATCCAACCTGCTCCATTTAACCTTAAAATGGCTGCAACGAAGTGTAAGGTCATTAAGCATAATGAGAGGAGTCACTATCACAGTAAAAGGATTCAAATATAGGATATCCTTGCTTGTCCTACAAAAAGAAGAAAAGGATACTGTTTATACTATGTTCTTAGCCAACTATGGATTAAGTCTGATAAGGTTATTCAGAATGGAAGAACAGGAAAGATGATGGTAGAAGAAGGAGAAGGAAAACTAATGATCTATAATCATACTAAAAGGTATGTTAAAAAGGAAATCCGACCTCTTGTTTTAGAAGGATATGATTGGTTTAATGGGCTAGATAATCAGGAAGAAGTAGAAATCCTGAAAGCATATCCTAACTTAAAGGTCTTTAAAATATTGACCTTCACGTAGTGCTGAAAGGAAAGAAAACTGTTCAGCAGAAGGAAAACGACAGACCTGATTACAGGAAAAGTTTTATAAGGCAATCCTGTATAAGATTGATTTGCAGGAACAACCTTCAGAGTATACATATGTGTATACCAAGATCCTTTAAAGCAAGTGAATATAAACACAGAAAAGAAGCCAAAGGAACAGGAAGGAAAAACTATTCAGGAACAGGAAGAAAGCAAATGATCCTAAGGAACAAGATGCAGGAAAGCAAGTGCTGCAACTTAAGGTATCAACTTCCAACCAAGAACTTAGGAAAGTGAAGAACAACTTTTGGAAGTATAAAGGAGAGAATCCACAGTACCATGAAGATCAACATCCAAAGGAAGGAGTAGGATAGTTGCCGTGAGGACACAGCAACAAATAAGGAGGGGGCAGTGTTAAAGGTAAAATATTAGGAGCATAGGACATCCTACTGTAGAGAGAATAAGGGTAGGAAGGTCTGTAGTAAGCATGGAAGGGAAAGGCTGTGAAGGAGAAAATCCTTACCGAGAGGAAAAGGTGCGTAAGGAAAAGGAAAGAAAGGTGTGAAGTACGAGAGGAAAAGAGTAAGGAAAAGGAAGGAAAGGCTGTGAAGAGGAAAATCCTTACCGAGAGGAAAAGGAAAAAGGAAAAAGGATGACGTGGCGAGAGGAAGGGTAGTTAAGGAGTAGTTAGGGCAAGGAGAAGGGGTCTCCAGAAGGGTCTCCACAAGAAGTTCTAACAGGAGAAAGGGTCTCCATTTGAAGTTTAGCAGGAGATAAAGGTTCTCTACACTTTGTCTTTTGTATTCATGTTAGTAATGAAAGGTGCATATTAGAGAATCTTGTGTGTGTATGTGTTACTCTCAATGAATGGATCTAACAAGGCAATAGCCAAAATCCGTTCTTGCCCTTGACTTTGGAGACCAGTCATAGTGGCACTGGGAGAAGTCTGATATATATATACAGATATATTGAGAGTTGAGAAAGGAAAGGGTGTAGCCTTTCCTGTACGTTGTATGAAAGGTTTCCTGTCTGCGTGAAGGAAACAGGTTAAATAGGAAAAGGTGAGGCAGAGAGCCCTTTTCCTGTTTAACAGTGGCCTTCATGCTCACATAAAGAATGGGAGAAACAAATCATTAAGCGGTTGGCAAACGGACTCTATAGGGCTTGGGAAGGAGTTGTAGTGAATTGGGCAAACTCGATTTATGGATGATAGTCGAAGGAAAGTTTGCACTATGTTCAAGATCTCAAGTAACCATTTTTAAAAATTAGCAAAAAGATGATCACTAACAATACTCTTTGGAAAGCCATATATAGTCAAAACACCTCTCGTATCACTAAATTGATAGTCCCCTCACTTGTGATAGACTTGGTGCATGGTACGAAATGGACCATCTTGGAGAACCTATCCACCACAACAAGGTTGAGTCAAAACCTTTATACCTAGGAAGATATGTGATGAAGTTCATGGAAATCAATTTACAAAGGGCCACTCGAAATAGGTAGTGGTTGGAGTAGTCCATGTGAACAATGGTGAGAAACATTGGATTGACAACATATATCACAAGTTTGTACGAAAGTTG
This sequence comes from Selaginella tamariscina, assembly GCA_003024785.1. Classification (NCBI taxonomy): domain Eukaryota; kingdom Viridiplantae; phylum Streptophyta; class Lycopodiopsida; order Selaginellales; family Selaginellaceae; genus Selaginella; species Selaginella tamariscina. Next base: position 297,570 of record PUQB01000296.1, read on the forward strand.
GCTATGTACTTACAGAGTGGAGGCCACCAGTACTCACAAGTAACAAGTTGGAATGTTTTGTGAACCTAAAATCTCTAGCAATAAGACATCATGACAAGATTGTAATACCTAGAGATGACAAGGCCTTCTGCTATATGTTTGTAAAAAAGCAAACCATCTCGTTTTTATTAATGTAAATATATAAATATAATTCTTGTTGTACTATATTATTCAATACTCTTATATGTATATTAATATAATTAAATTTTATAACTATCTTCAATATATTTTAACATTCATTTTATTTCTATTCCAATTAGAATTCATAAACTAACAATTGAAATTAAATATAGGGTAAATAAAAGTAAAATTATTTAATAATTAAAGCTTATTTTCCTTTATTTAAATAGGGCATTTATTTTCAATTGACTTTAAATTAATATGGAAAGATGTGTTTACAATTTCTTTTTTTATGAAATTTAATTTTTGTAAAAAATATACTTAAATATATTGTTAAATTTTTTTTTAATCAGAATTATTAATTTTTATAAAGTTCAATATTAAAATATAAGAAAAAAATAAAAATAATATGAACATGTTTTATGAATAAATGGAAATAAGCAAAACTAATATTAAATATTGTCCATTATAATAATCCAACAATAACATAATTATAAGATAAACATGCATGATTTTTCATTAAAAGAAAATATATTAAAGTTAGGAGACATAAAATTCTTGGTATAAATATTTAATAAAGCTGATTTTAAAAATGCACGTTTATTAATACCTCATGCTATAATAATTCTTGCATTCGGTGACATATGCATGCGAATGTTTAATAAAACCCACTTGTATATATAAATAACCTCTTTTAATTAATCTCCACTTTTATAAGTACACATATGTTTCTTTAATAAAATACTATGCCTTTAAGGCCTCACAAACTGAATAAGTAAACAAAGGAATACATAAAAAAAAGAACAAAATGGAGATTGATTATTAATTTAATTTATAAAATTTAAATTCATTAAATCTTGATGTTATTTATTTAATGAATATAGATTTAAAATTTATTATATGTATATATAGGGGACACTTATAGAACACGACCCCCCCTTAGGACGTGTATAATAAATTCAAGGGAAATTAACATTACACTAATTCCCAGGGTTTCTTGAGTAACAAATACTCTTTACATAAGAAAAGTACACATGCTATTTTTAAGGTAATCACAAGGGTACGATGAAAAATAAATATCCTTTATATAGGAAAATGCTAACACATACTACTTTTAAGGTAATCCAAAAGGTATAATAAAAAAATAATAGGAGAAGGCTGACATAGTACTTCTTTTTTATTTTTTTTCTTAATTTGTTTTATTAGGGTTTTTTCTCATATCATATCACTTATGCATCTTAAATCCCTCCAAGGATGGCCGTATTCTGCAAACTAGCCATATATAGATATTATATGTTAATCTAATATTCATAAACATAATACACAAACAATAGGGGTGTATTTGATGTGATATATCTATAATACATATTTATTTACGTCCTTTTATATATATATATATATATATATGACAATTTATAAGACATTTAAGCATTGATATTTATATTGTTTATAGTGCTTAAAGAGTTTGAGATTATATGGAGTGTAACATAATAAAAGTGCATGTGTGTTGTTTAATAGCTTACTAATTGTGGCTAATTTACTTATGGGGTGATTATTTTCTGCACATGTATTGTGTGCATTGTGCATCCTAAATGCACATTTGTATAGTATATTTTTTATAATTATATACTATTTAGATTTAACTTTAATTGCTTGTTAACCATAGAGAACTTTAAACATTTTAATTTAAATTTGTTGAAGTTATTTTTATAAATCTTTATTCTAATGGTTATGCATTGATGCAAACTTTAACATTTGATTTTAAAGACAATAAAATATGTTGGACTTGTAAATACTTATAATTAAATGTTAAAAAGTCATACTTAAGATTTTATAATTGGAGGCGGATTATAATAATAAGAATACTTGTTAACTTTATTTTCTTTTCAAAAAAATTAAATCTAAGTCTCACATTGTCCAATTAAAAGATATTTAAAAATAATTATTAAATAATAAAATATCCTAAATTTAATAATTATTACTTTAAAAAATTATAATAGCCTATTTATTGTATTCATTTCTTTATTATAAATATTTCAATCTTCACTCCTGCATTAACTTTGCTGACACAAAGTTATCACTACTCTCGCTATCCATGACGATTTGCACTGGACACTTACCAAGTCATCCCTGCACCATAATAACACGTGTGTGGCTCCTCCTATTGGTTTACTTGTCAAATAAGCACAAACAAAAATTTACCTCATGGTTTAGAATTGTCTTCCCTTGTGCTCCTCTTCATTCTCCATCTCCTCCTTGTCCTTGTTACCATTAAAACTTTTGCTCCTTATCCTCTCTTTCCCCCCATCTTGAACTTGGCTCCTATACCAATTTGTTAGGCATCAACACATACAATATTAGAGACCCTCCCAAAACCATGCAATCACCCCCGAGCTCCACATGCTGCTCTTCAAAAAGGCATCTCCACCCAAATCTATATTAGATTATCTTCCTCATCAGCAATACTAGTGCATCAAATGTAGACTTGCTTGGTTATATGAAGCCATATTTTAAATAGCTCCATCACTTGTCCCTAACCTCTTGCTGCTTAACATGGTTCAATTATGATAAATGGCTTTCTTACCTAGTTCCAACACAATTTCATTCTCCGAAAAGGAATATGTTAGCAAACTACTTAAGGACAATTCTCACAACAGCTTATCTTGATGTGACAATAAAAAAAATCTTACTCTCGTATATAGATACTTGTTTGGAGACTCAAACTTTGTTCCAAACCAAGTGTCTTTCACTCCTGTACTCAAGCTTCACTCGCTTGATGCTTCACTTAATCTTAGGACCCACACACTCCCAAGGATGAGATCCACACATGCTAGCTTCGTAAGAAAGAAAGTCTCTACAAGCTAGGTTCTGCCAACCTCAGCTATAACTTCTCCATATAAGGACTCGTGTGACAGCAACTAAACCTCAATCTCGTATTGAAGCGTAGTCTTTGTGGGCAAGCTACACTTTTACACTAACTTTACTAACCCAAAGTTATCGCTACTCTTGCTATCCACAAGGATTTGCACTAGATACTCACCAAGTTGTCCCTCAATCACAATAGCACATGTGTGTGGCTCCCATGCCATGCAGTTTTGCCTTTGCAGAATCCCCTCGTTTGGTTGGCATGATCTCGCTCGCCCTAGGACAGAATCCCCTTGTCCCTAGCCCAGAGTGCCACTGTGTGCCCCCCTCACCAATGCTCCTTCCCAATCTTTCAACTTGTCAATGTCCAATCACGTTCTTGTGGGTGGCCTTCCCATGTGTTTCCCAACCTTACGGAGCCTCGGGCCACCATCCTGGTATGCACCTTGGCCTGCTGCATCATCTGATCTATTGAACTCCTAGTTCCGAGGTCTCTTTGTAGGTGGTTGGCGCCCCTCCTAGCAGGGGCCTTCTGAATGAGGCTCTTCCTCCTCTCTTTCCAAGCATCTATGGCCAACCTGCCTTGCCCTACTGGGTGGGTCTACACCATGGCGCATGCGTTGGCCATGCGGAACCTTCAACTCTTGTCCATCATCACTCTCTACATTGTCATTGCCGGTTCAAGTTTCCTGCCTTAGCGCAAGCTTTCCATGTTTTGGGGTCCTTCTGCACGAGATCCTCCCTCGAAGGTATTCGTCAAATACTTCCTCTTCCTTTGTCTTGTCATATGTCCCACTCTACCTCATAGGCCATTGCCAGGTAGTTTCGCCCGTCTAGGTGTTGCTCATTCCCGCATGTTTCTACACTTTGGATTTCATTAGGACGTGATAGGGGTTCTTCATACCTTTCTTCATCGTATGTGGCTTGCAACCGACTTCGATGGTGTTGTGTTGAGTGCTCCGCTTCTCGTGAGGTTGGTGTTGTGCTAAGTGCTCCGCTTCTCATGTGGTTTTTGCGTCATGAACTTGGACGGGCGAGGCTGGGGTTGACTATGGCATTTGAGGTACCTCCCTACCCTCAGTGGCCTCTCCAGACAGCATGATGCATCTTTCTGGCCAATTGGTATTCATTGATCTCCAATTGTTTAAACAAATTAATTCCAGCTTTTTGATCTTTTTTGGGTTACAACTCTGCTTACTACAGTGAACTCCATCCACATATGATAACTATCCTCTGGTTGCCACAAATGGTCGTCAGGGACTTTGCATGCCAATGTGGTCGCCAAGACGTTGTTGCCAATGCCCACTTCCGGAGTTCCAAGCCGGGGGTCTGGCCGTTACTTTGGGATGTATCGAAAGTGTTGCAGTGGCCTCTACCCATATGCTGCAAGGGTCTGTGTACAGCTTCCCTCTTGGTGGTGTGTGAGCTTCCTCTAAAGAGGGAGTAGGAAGAGGAGAGGAGGAAGGGAGATTTGGAGAGGTGGGCAATGGTACACATAAAAGATATGTATATATTGCCTCTTAGAAGTACAAGACGACCCTTTCCCAGAGATGGCCGGAACAAGACACACACAAGAAGATGGACTAAATTTAAAGGACCCCGACTTACTGTTTACCTCCCTACTTATATAGTGGGTTGGATAGTACTAGAACGTAGGATAGGTGGCACTTCCCCACTAGGCCGCCACCCTATGACCTAGTCCTCCTAATCTATTAATTTAATGCACCTCCTTCACGTGTGCCATCCTTAGTACCTTGGTGATTGGTCTTGAAGATAATAATTTGACTCTAAGTTACTTGTAAGTTCTTCTTACAAAATTCTAAATGTTCTAAGCTCACCACTCAGATCTTTAACTTCATCATCCATTTTGCCATGGGCCTTCTTACTTGCTAACCCCATCTCAAAAGCTATCTTGGGATGTCATCCAAACATGGCATAATACGGGCTCATCCTAGTCCATTGTGCTAGCTATTGTTGTAGGCAAAGTCGAGTAATGGAATATACTTATCCCACTCGCCTTCATTCTAGTTGATATTACACCTTAGCATATCTTCTAGAACTTGAATTACTCTTTTCTGTTTATCATTTGTCTTAGGATGATCTTCATTACACAATTTAAGATTCACTTCAATGCAAGAAGAAAAGCCTCTTCATAAATTAAAAGTGAACTTGGAGTCTCGATCACTTGCAATATCATTTAAAATCCGTGGATGAGAAATACATGTTGTAGATACATTGTAGCTAGCTCTGATGCATTCACATTCTTTCCTAAGGAAACTAACTTAATAAACTTTGTCAACATGTACAATGACCCACACATGCTCATTTTGCCTATATGTCCTTAGTAAATGAGTGATAAAGTCCATAGAGATATGCCCCACTACTTGCCTGGAATAGGTAATGATACTAATAGCCCACCTGATTTCTCCTTGGGTTGTTGACACTTGTCACAAGTCTTGTAGTACTTTATAAAGGCTTAGAGGGATGCTCAGCATTATTAGGCACCAACACTTACAATAATAGAGACCCTTTCAAAACCCTAAACCACTTTCAAGTTGCTTCTAGTCCCCACATGCTACTCCCCTCTCTTTTAGGTTATCTTCCTAGCTTTCTAAGGAATAAGCCATATGTCAATAAGTAGCAAAATAAGTTTTGCCATTTATTTTTATATGTAATATTATAATTAAAAAAATTAATGAATTATTGAAAGATCTATTAATATAAATAATATCAATTTGTAGTAATATTTTAACAAATAAAATGTGCAATCAAATTGAAAATATCACACTTTTAAAAT
>PUQB01000296.1:313897-391656 GCA_003024785.1 Selaginella tamariscina
GCATGCAAAAGTAAGATGATCCACATTCCTTATCCTCAGGCATATCCTGTGGCATATCCTGTGAATATCCTGTAGGAATCTGCATATCCTGTGTCCGGAATCCTGAGGAATATCCTGTAGGAAATCCTGCAACCCATCTGTATCCGGAATCCTGTATTGTATCGGGTCGTGACAGCACCTCCTCCCTAAAGACGAGTTCCACGAGTCTTGGACCTGGTTTAGCAGGATAATGCCGATGGAAGGCAGCAACCTTGGAAGAAGCATGGAGTAAGTTGGATGCAGGTTCCCAAGTGCGATCAGTAGGCAAATACCCTTTCCAATCCACCAAGTATTGGAGTTGGTGACGATGAAGACGAGATCAAGGATGGCTGCAACTTCGTACTCAGGTTCAGTGTCAATGACCACAGGAGGGGGAGGAGAAGAAACGCGACCGGGAAGAGAAGAAGGATGATACGGCTCCAACAAAGGGTGAAACACAGGATGAAGTTTCACCGTGGATGGTAACTCGAGTCGGAAAGCTACAGGATTTACCTCCGCCACGATCCTATAAGGGCCCAATCGTTGAAAATCCAACTTAGAAGAAGGCCTGTTGGTGCGAATGTGTCGACGAAGAAGCCACACGAGATCACCAATCTTGTATGCAGGTGCCGGCTGACGGTGAGCATCAGCATGATGCTTGTATCGTTCCTGTGCCTGTGAAGATGAACCTGGAGATCATCCTGTACCTGCCGAAGATGCTGAAGACGATCCTGTACTGCAGGAGCGGAAGAAGGAGAAGCGGGAGGAGCAAAGTCAAAACGTGGATGGTGGCCTGTAAGAGCAAAGAAAGGTGTCTGTCCTGTAGATGCGTGGATGGAGTTGTTGTAGGCAAACTCCGCCATTGGAAGGAGGTCCAACCAGTTGTCCTGCTGGTAACTGATGAAGCAACGAAGATACTGTTCTAAGGTCTGAATTGTGCGTTCGGACTGCCCATCGGTTTGTGGGTGATATCCTGAAGAAAGATCCGCTTTGACCTGTAGACTCCGAAGAAGCTCTCGCCAAAACTTGGACATGAATTGTGGACCTCGATCGGAAACAATGCTCTCAGGAAGACCATGATGTCGGAACACCTCGCGGATCACCAACTCGGCAGTTGTCTGACCTGTAGCTGTCTTGTTGCAGGGTAGGAAATGAGCCTGCTTGGTGAAACGGTCAACCACCACAAGAACTGCATCAAACCACGAGAAGGAGGAAGATCTGTGAGGAAATCCATAGAAATGGATCTCCAAGGAGCAGACGGAACAGGAAGAGGACGAAGAAGACCAGAGGGTGCATGATGAGGCATCTTCGACCTGCTACAAGTGTCACAACTCCGTACAAACCTCTCCACAAAACCTCGCAACCCAGGCCACCAATAGTTGCGAGTCACCAACTCCACTGTCTTGGCCACACCAAAATGTCCTGTAGCCGGGGTATCATGACAATCCTGTACCACACGAGTCCTGGAAATACCAACAGGAACGTACAGGAGACCTTCCCGGTACAGGAGTCCATCCTGTATGGTGAACAGGTTGTAGTCTGGACGGGAACTGGAGGAAGAGGAACTTGCAACGTCAGGATGAATGTGTGAGAACACATTCTTTGCCAAGTCGTCTGTAGCCAACTGCGAACGGACGTCCTGTAGGAGTGTTGAATTTGCTGGAGCCTGATGAACCTGCAGTGCCGCAAGCCGGAAACGATCAGGACCCAACAACACTTGCCTTTGACAGTCAAATGCAGGATCGCCCGGGCTTGGTGCAAGGTAAGAGCGCCTAGACAATGCGTCCGCCTTGCCATTCCGAAAGCCGGGCCTGTAGACGATGACGAAGTCAAAACGTGATAGGAACTCTGCCCACCTAGCCTGTCGCCGACTGAGAACTCGAGCCGTTTGAAAGTACTCCAGGTTCTTGTGATCCGTAAGAACTTGTACAGGATGTGCAGCACCTTCCAGGAAATGCCGCCACTCCTCAAACGAATCCACAATGGCCTTGAGTTCCTTGTCATGAATCTCGTAGTTGATCTCCGCACAGGAACTTACGAGAGTGAAAGCTACAGGATGAAGCAACTTGTCCTCTCCAACTTGCGATAGGACGGATCCTACTGCAAAATCCGAGGCATCTGCTTCAATGAAGAAAGGATGAGAAGGGTCAGGATGTGCTAAAATCGGAGCTGTCGTGAAAACGTCCTTGAGTGTTGTGAACGCGTGTTCCGCCTTGTCGGACCAAGAGAAAAGTCCTGTGCGCTTGGTGAGTTCTGTGAGTGGAAGTACACGCTTGGAGAAGTCCTGTATGAACCGCCTGTAGAAGTTTGCAAAGCCAAGGAAACATTGTACATCTCGTACCGACTTGGGCCTCTCCCACTCCACGATGGTCTTCACCTTGTGCATGTCCATGGAAACGCCAGCAGGAGAGACGATGTAGCCCAAGAACTCCACCGAATCCCTATCGAAAAAACACTTCTCCAACTTCGCGTACAGGCCATGCTCGCGAAGCCGCTAAAACTAGTCGTACATGCTTGTCATGTGCCGCCTGGTCCTTGGAGAAAATCAAGATGTCGTCGAGGTAGATCACCACAAACTGGTCCAAGAAGTCACGAAAATGTCGTTCACCATGTGTTGGAACACGCTGGGGCATTGGTAAGGCCGAAAGGCATTACCGTGTACTCAAAATGTCCATACCTTGTACGAAAGGCAGTCTTCCACTCATCGCCGGGACGAATCCGTACAAGGTTGTAGGCCCGTAAGTCGATCTTCGTGAACACCTTTGCTCCTCGCAGCCGATCGAGAAGTTCCGGGATCAATGGCAACGGGTACCGATTCCGAATGGTGACTTGATTCAAACCCCTGTAGTCCACAACCAAACGTAAACTCCCATCCTTCTTCTTGACAAAGAAGATAGGCGCTCCTGCAGGGGACTTTGAGTGACGAATGAAGCCGGATGCCAAGTTGTCCTCGATGTACTGACGAAGAACCTCCAACTCTGTGGGTGACAATGCATAAATCGGTCCGAATGGTGGAGTCTTTCCTTCCGCAAGATCAATAGGACAGTCGTAGGACCTGTGAACAGGAAGAACTGCAGCCTTGTGCTTGTCAAAAACGTCCTTAAAGTCGTGGTACTTGGATGGTAGGGAAGAAGGAGGAGAAGGAGAAGGAGAAGGAGAAAAACAAGGAGTCGGATACAGGAAAGGTAGAAGAGGACGTAGGAGTTACTTGAAAGGCAAAAAGGTGGAAGGAGCAGGATCAGTGGCGAGTTCATGCATGGTAGTGGTAAGAACTCGGAGAGGAGAAGGAGGGAGCTGTGACTGAAAAAGAGGAAGGATCTTGGGGGTGGAACAGAAGCAGGGTAACAGAAAGAAGAGGATTGGAAAAAACCTGTGTGGGTGTTGATGAGTGTACAGGATTGGAAGAATCCTGTACAGGAGTCCGTGGTTGCGCAGAGTGGAAAAGCCTGCGAATGTGCTGACGAATCAACAGGAGGTGGATCCTGTTGAGGAGGAACCTTCGACACTGATACAGGATTGGAAGAACCCTGTACAGGACACCGCAAACTTACAGGAGTGGAGAGAGCCTGCGGATGTGCTGAGGAACTGACATGAGGTGAATCCTGTCGAGGAGGAGTCTTCAACACTGGTACAGGAACAGGCACGGTCAATCCTGTAGCTTGTACTGCCTCAGATACTAAGGATGTATCCTGCACACAGGAAGGTACAGGATTGATCCTAGCTTGGAGAGGAAAACGTGAGCGTCCTAGACCTCCAGTCGATCTGCGGATTTGCAACAACGAACCATGGCATGCCCAAAATGATGGGAGTCGACCGAGTCTTGATCAAGTTGAAGGAAATTGAACAGTTGAATGTGCCATACTGCAGGAGAGAGGTTCGGTAGCATGGGTAACCACCAGAAGCAATTAGACGCCCATCGGCCACCTCTACAGGAACTGCACGCTTCAACTTCACCACCGAAATGCCATGTTGAGTTGCAAACGTGTCATCCATGAAGCATGCATTTGCACCAGTGTCTAACAAGGCAAACTCCATGAGCTCTCGATTATTAAGATGAATGTGTACAGGAAACTTAAGTGATGGGATGGTATGAGCAGCACCAATGGAGCCTGCACCTACGTCCAACTTCGCGGCTCCTAGACGAAGTGGACATTGGAGTTTTCCGACTGAACTTCAGCTTCAACTTCACGCGTCTTGAAGTTCCTGGCTTTAATAGGACAATCTGCCACCTTGTGTCCTGCTCCACCACAATACAAGCACAGGTTCTCACTGCGACGACGTTGCTTCTCAGCAGCGGAAAGAGGGCCACGCTTGGATTTCTCAACCTCCATAGGAACTACTCCAGAAGGTGGTGCAGGAACATGTACACAGCTGCAGGATTGGTTTGCAGGAACTGCTGACGGGATCTTTCCTGACGACGCTCGAACAAACGGTTGTCGCAACGAACAGCTTGTTGCATGATCTCCGCTAATGTTTGGGCATCCGGTAACGTAAGGAGAAGGTCCTTCACGTCGTCCCTCAACCCAAAACGGAAGTGTTCGATCAATGCAGTCTCGTCCCATGGAATGTTCGTGCAAAGTTGCTGAAATTCGGATGCATAGACGGAAGCTGGTCGGGATCCTTGAGTGAGCTTCCGTAACTTCGTGCATGCAGAACGGTACTTATCAGGATCTCCAAAACAGGCTTCAAAGGCAGCCACGAAACCTTCAAAGTCTTCCATCAATGGGTCGTCACGCTCCAGCAAGGGGCAACCCAAGCCCGTGGAGATCCACTTAGTAAGGATGCCAAAAGACCCACCTTTTGAGCATCAGTCGAGTAGCGCCGTGGTTGCATACGGATCAAGAGCCGGATCTGATTCAGGAAACCTTGGAAATCGGCACGATTGCCACTGAACTTCTCTGGCATGCTAACCTTCGGCTCCGAAGAAAAGTTTGATGAAGAGGGAACCACCGATGCCTGGGAGAGAGCCTGCGCAGCAGCCTTGGAGGATGCATCAGCAGCTGCATGTGCCCAGTGGTGGAACCTTGCAGGTCGGTGACCACTTGGCGCAAAGTGGCCAGCTCATGAAGTAACATTTGGTGCTCGCGTTGAAAGCGCTCAAAATCAGCCATGATCTAGGAAAGAAAAGAAGGAAATGAAAGAAAGGAATCAAGAAAAAGGTAGCTGGAAAACGGAGAACTATGAAGCAGTTACTATCAAACTGTCAAGCCACGATCCAGGAACCAGGAAGAACAGGATTCCAAGAGGAAGGCTTGACTCAGGAACAGGATAGGAAACAGACAGGAACTAGGAACTAGGAGCAAGAAAGAGCAGGACAGGATCCAGGAGCAGACAGGAACAGGATAGGATCCGGAGCAAGACAAGAAGGAAGCAAAGAGTAAGACAGAAAAGACAAGAACAAGAACAAGAATACGTAAAGACTGGTGTTGATAGTAACTAATTATACAACAATTAGGTCAAGCTTTTATGCTCACAACTCCAAGAGCTAATCTAGGCATGAGTGCTAAAAGTGATTGCATGCATGCAAGGCTAAGATGAGTCCACATGTCCCTTATCCTCTAGGCATATCCTGTGGCATATCCTGTAGGAATATCATGTAGGAATCCTGCAACCGAATCCTGTGTCCGGAATCCTAGTAGGAATATCCTGTAGGAAAGTCTTGTAACCCATGTCCTGTATCCGGAAACCTGTATTCTGTATCGGGTCGTGACAGCATCCTGTATCCTGTATCCGGAATCCTATATCCTGTATCGGGTTGTGACAGCAGAAGGAACAAATTTGACACTAAAATAAATAGAATTTTTGAAGGGAGCATGGACTTCCCTTTGTACGGTGTTTAACTCTTTTGCTCAAACACCCACCATGACCATCCCCACTAGCACTAGGTGATGTCCCTACCACAAGAGATGATAGGCAAATTAGAAGCAGATAAAAATTCATTGACAAGAATGTTGTGTGTGAAAATTTGATGAATGACAAGCTAGTTAAACACGAGGTAAGGTGACCAGTTGAATAAGTATTCCATTTATTTTATGGTGACATAGGTTTACATAGAATGTGCCATGTCATAATCTCTCAATATCCCACTTGCTCATGCTATAAGTTTCAAATGAAAAGAACACACCCTAATCATAGTTACACACTTTGCATGCATATGTATTACGTTTTAATTTAAATATTATTTATAAATCCTAATGTAGAAATATTTATACACATGCCAACACTTTTAAAATATGTATCTTTGGGCAGTTATTGGGGTTAATTTGTGTTATTATATATATTTTTTTTCCAACATTAAATAGACTAATAATTAGATGAACATACAGTGTGCTCCATGTAACAACGATGTGTAGACACTCTATTTTGTAACTTCTTTTGAAATGTGAGTCATATTTATAATTCTGCATTACATGTGTCTACTCATGTGCGTGAGCCAGTAGAATAATTCCTAGTCCTGAGGATTTATGTGGAAATATTATGGGTCTATTCTATTCTATACAGTAATGTGGTAGTGGGCGTACACCAATTATAGTATAAGACTTATTTGTTCATAAAATAAAAAAGAACATATTTAATTATAAGAATATATAAATAATATTATACACACACATACATTTACTCACGTATTCCATGATTTGTAAAGGTTTAAATGAGTGAATTTAATTGTTTTATATATAAAACAATTCTGAATGTCATAATTGCTAATTATTATCCACAATGACAACGTACAATATATTATAACAAAAGAAAAATTAATTTTTATTTACTTATTAATCATGAGTAAGCCACATTCATATCTGGCATATTCAAATTGTGTGCAGAATTTAATCATTACTGTATTTACATCACGAACAAGAAATTGAGTAATTTTTATTATTAAAAACTATATTTACTTATAATAAGTGATGTATCATCTGGGTAGCCTTTGTTTTAATAACAATTAAGACACGACAATTATTATAATTAAGTTATGATGAATACAAAAATCTTATGTATTTCTATTATGTGATAAGTTCATATAGCAAAATTTTTTGGTTAATTATAAGATTCTTATCAGATTAATAATTAATTTATAATAAAAATGAAACTTCAATATTATTTTTAATTATCTATAAATTCAAAAATTATAATAGTAATTCATAAAATTAATTAATTAATTATATTATTAAATCAAAGGGTTAACTTCCAAGTGGAAATTTGAATTTGTATGCAAGTTGTAACTAAAATGGGCATGGCTATAGTCCCATTTCTTAATAATTAGCAATTTTAGCTATTTAATTAGCATTTTCTAATATTAAAGGAATATTCTTTAGAATATATGTTTGAAAAGAGAATATTCTTTAAAATATCTATTTTGTATTCTACCCTTTAATAAATTATAGCATTCATTGAACAAAAATTAATAACATTATAAAAGTAGAATGTATTAAATTATATAATATATTGCCTAATATAACAATTAAGGAAGAGCATAAGAAGTACATTATATAAATATTGATGTTGTTATCAAAATATATTATATTTAAATATAACATTATTAATTAAAAATTTGTAGTAGTAATAATATATATATAAAATCCTATAATAATACAGTCAATCTTCCATATCATTTTTAAATTTATATAGTTAAGTATACAATTGGTACTATTATTAAAGAGTTTATAATAATTATGAATATTAAATATATGATATTTTAATTTTGTAATTGCTTTAAGCTTCAGAAAACATACATTCCCTTGCAGTTTTGTTAATCGTGACTTTATCAACGCTTCTTGACATCCACCCATATCGAATGGATTTAACATTTATAAAACATGCTGGGTCTTTTTGATTGGGAGACCATGTTTTTTCTAGGCATCCATTATATCTTTCGCTCTCCTTCTCGTGTCGCCTTTTTTGTGGTTTGAACCATGCAACCTTAACAATACTATTTTTTGTGATTACTTCAGGTGTGTCGATAATTTGACCCATCCAAATAGGCTGATTATATGACGCATCTGGAGTAATGAGAACCATCATTAGTTTTTGAAGATCCTTACAGCAATCAAAGTATGCTTTAGGTTTTTTGGTTCCTTTGTCCAACAAAGTGTGGGGTTTGCACTTCCACATCACTACTGGCTTCTATGTCGTCTATGCTCAGTGATGTCATTTCAATCTCCTCTCGCCACCTTGTTTTAGGCCAGAAAGGGTGTTGCAATTCTGTACTTGTGACAGTAGGCCCTTCCAACTCTCGAACAACAGTCTCCCAATAGTTGACCACATGCTTATATAGTTCTGAGTAACCAATTGCCTTATCAGAATTCTTTGGCATCGATTTTTGAACCCATGCCACATATTTTTTGATGCCATCAATAATAACCTCTTGTTCCTTGAGCTAGGCACTCAATGGAATAGGGTCTGGTTGTCCTTCTGGGAGAAGTGGCTTTCCATCCTCTCCACTTTTGAAGAGCATTAAGCCCTCTTTCGGTAACCACTCCTGCTCTGATGGCCGTAACTTGTACTGCATAATAGGTATACCATCTCGTATGGAGAAAAGAATTGTAGCGGCACAAGGTGACCAACTAAGAATCACTCCCTTCTTTTATATACTCCTTGAGAAATTTTTTGAAGTCTGGCACCTCAGTCACAAGCAAAGCACAACTTTTTTTGGAGATGCAATTTTCAAAAAGATTCATCATATGCGGTAAGGTAAGTGCACTTGTCCTTTTTGTAGAGTTGGAGACCTTGCTGAAGAACGCATCAATATCTTCATGAGTGTGACCAACCATAAGGAAACTGAGCGTGATTGTTTCAAACACACCTTTGGCAACAAGCATTGACAAGTATGCTAGCACATATCTAGAAAATAAAAGTAAGTATGAGCTTGAGAAACCCTTAAGTAAAATGATTTACCTATTTTTGTTCTCGCCTGCACAATTATCCATTTGTAAAAGCAAATGACGAGGAAGCTTATTTGATGTTGAGGACACATGTACACTATTTGAGCTAGATCCCTCCACTGAACCAGAACTCTCAACAGGGCCATCTATTTTTGTGCAGGCTGTTGACAATGCTCTCATATTCCCAAGTAGCCTCATGTGTTCATGAGAGCATTATGTAAAGGTTGAAGGTGTTGTTTCTTCACTTTGAGATCACTGATAGGACTTGTCTGTGAGTGGGCTTCAAGGTTTCTGAAACACATGGCTAATGACCCAATAGTGAAATTGGAGTCGCTAGACCAATGTGGAAGTGAAAAGTGTCCATATGACTCACAACCGTGTCCATGTGTTAAGCACACCTGTCAATGAAATCGGAAGTTTCATGACATTTCCAAGGCACTTTGGTGTTGCAAAGAGCTTTGGAATGCTGGTCTTTGAATGATCCATCTTGTCATGGATCAAGCACAGGTACTCTGATGGGCGTGACACAGAAAGCATGCGGTGTGCATAGTACTGAGACGGCAAGTTTGTTGTGCAATCATGTGGGCCTCCATCTTCCTTTGAATGGTAGTGATCTCCACCAAGGTTTTTGCACAAGCCTCTGCAGCCTTCAATGATGTACAAGTGTCACACTTAGAAAAGCTAGAGTGTTTTGCAATCTCCACATCCTTAAAATGAGTATTCCATATGTTGTTGAAGGTACTAGTGTAGATTGCTTGGAGCCCCATCAACTAAGGCACTTGTTCACATGTTCACACAGTTTCAATTGAGTGTAGATTGAAGGCAAAACCTTGAGATTTTCCCTGACCCCTGCATTTGTGGTTCGGCATTTGTGAGGCATCCTGTCTGCATTTGCTTCCACAAAAGCCTTGAGTATCTCTATGGCTGCCATGATGTGAGAGCGGGTTTTGACCAAGCGAGTGTTCCCATGAACTGAGGTTCGCGCTCCATCTAGCCACTCATCCCTCCGACGGTAGAACGTGGTCTTTGGGATCCCGTATATACTGTACCAAGCTTTGAAGCAGATGGCCACCTTATTAAATACCATGGATGTACTCTGATAACCTGTGTCCGAGGCCATTCCATCAATACACCCAGTTAGTGCAGCATATACAAACTCATGCCTTTGCTTTTGGGTGAGCATACGAAAGACATGTCTACATTGGGTAATTTCATTCCGGTCTGCCATTTGACAACACTTCTTTTGCAACAGTCAATCGTGGAAATGCTCGTAAACTTTCGGAAGATGTAGGATCCATCTTTACCCTCTTGCTGAAACTTGCAGGGGAAATCTACAACCCATGAATCGCCTTTTTCTTACAATAGGACCAATGCAAGAAACCTCTTCAAATATGAGTTGTTCTTCCGGGTTATTATTATTGAAATCCAACCCACAATATGTTGAACCATCTTGCCGTCTTAATTTAGATGTTCGCCACCTCACGAGGGATCCAGGATACAATGTGCCATTAGGTGAAACCTCTGTCACAACTACACCCACGAAGTCGGACCCTAGTTTCTCTTCTAACACTGCTTCCATTGGATTTATAGCTGTGATGATGCCTCTTCCGACTTCAATCTCACGAAGAAAGAGAATCACCTCATCCATCACAGCAGGCAAGCCATCATCTGGTAAACTCGTGCTACTATTTGTTTGTGACTCTGCATATTCTGTGTCAGCCTTGACTTCATCCAAATTTCACAATACAGGAGAACCCTCCTCAAATTCCATTCCCAGAACCTCAACATGCTTGTAAATGGTGTTCACCCATACGTACACACAAGATCCTTGGGCATATTGTGATATGATGCATTATTATCTCGAACTTCCACAGTTCCAGTGCCAACTATCTCGTTGTTCCGAAGAAGACATACTTTATCTCCAGTATTAAACATATTGTCCTGCACATAAATAATTGTATTATTTATGATATCTGTTTATGCAATATTTCTAAGAAATCTGAATTATAGTTACTTAATAATATGCATGTGCAATAATACATAATTATGTTTAGAGATAATATCTCATGTTTGATTAATACAACTGATGGGCGGGATTAATCCCGCCCACGAATCCTTCCGACGAGGAACGGTTGGCGGGATTAATCCCGCCGACTCAACCCCTTCGGAGAGAGTCGGCGGGATTAATCCCGCCTTGGACTCCCTCCGACAAGGAAGAGCTGGCGGGATTAATCCCGCCGACTCTCTCCGATGAGGAAGGGAGTTCGGCGGGATTAATCCCGCCCACAATTCTTACGACGGGGAATGGGTGGCGAGATTAAACCTGCACATAACTCTCTCCAAAACTATGATTTCAAAGAGATCTTGGGATAAATCCTGTCCCCAAATCTTTAAAACAGGGATGTGATGGCGAGATTAATCCCGCCACCCCTTCCCTGCCTCCTAAAAATGGTGGGCGGGATTAATCCCGCCGACAACTCTTTCTAATAAATCTGGTAACTCTTCATCAGTTGAGAAGGTTATCGGCGGGATTAATCCCGCCACTCTTTTTCAGTGGCGGAGAAGCATTGCCCGAGAGATGGTGGCGGGATTAATCCCGCCACCTCTTCGAAGAGGCGAAAAAGAAATGGCCGGATTAATCCCGCCGCCCGATTAACCTAGAATATTAAGTTAAAAGGATATTTAAACGAGATAAATCCCTAACGGAATATATTATAATCCTAATGCATTCCTAAACCCTAAATTGTAATTTTAAGAGAGAATGTAAGAGAGTGAATCTTTATAAGTATTTTTAAATTTGTTTATAATACTTACTTGTAAACAGCACTGAAGGCGCCGTGCTTTCCTATAAAGAATAGCACCCAATTTAATCTCGCTCCTGAGATGATCACTATGAAGAAAAAGAAGATCTAAAGAGTGAAAAATACAGAAATGAAGAAACCTTACCGGAGAAAGAACCAGATCTGAATTTGAGTGGGAAATTAAATGCATTTTCAAATTTACATGTCAGACCGACAATACATATGTCAGAAATTCAAATTTTTTAAAAGAAAGAAAATAAAATTTAAGATGAGTTGACACAAATATCCGACTCTGACATATATACTCTCCAGTTCCAATGAGTATTTTAAATTGCATTTAATGTATTTAAGTGATTCAAGCTGTTTAATATTACGAAATTTTAGACTATATTCTACATTCTTAGTATTCAAGTATATTTATATTATATATAATATATAATATATATATATATATATATATATATATATTATTTATATAAATATATACTTAATACAATAAATAAATTGATATATTATTATGTATCATTAAAATATATTCATAGTCTGTTTATTATTATTATTTTCTTAATTACTCGAGTATTTAGTTTTCATTTCCTAGTATCAATGGGATATTCTTTAATATTTTATTAATATTTGAAGAATATTCTAATATTAAACCTGATTATCATAATTAAATTAGTCTTGTTCTTAATTATTGCAGTAATTATTCTACATTTGTATATATTAAATGGATTTTCTCAATTAATTTGTTAATTTCAAGAATATCATGTTAAACCTTATTATCAATATTAAATTAAACACACTATGAACATATTTTAAATTATACATAATAATACATCATTTTATCTAATATATAGTCATATATTTAATAATATATATATTAATATCATTTCCTAATTACTTGAGTAATTAATCTTCTTTATTAATGGATATTCTTTTATTATTTTCTTATTATTCCAAGAATATTCCAATATTAAACATGATTATGATAATTAATTTAGTTAATTATTTGAGTACTTAATTTACATTTGTATATATTAATGGGATTTTCTCAATTAATTTCTTATTATTTCAAGAATATTTCAATGTTAAACCTTTTTATCAATATTAAATTAATATATATTAAAACTATATATGGCTATATATTAGATAAAATCATATATTATTATGTATAATTTAAAATATGTTCATAGTGTGTTTATTAATATTATTTTCTTAATTATTCGATGTTGTTTTGCACACATATATAAACACAATCATAAATTTACACACGCATTACAAGAACTTACAAAAACACATATGCACACACATGCACAACCCTAAACCAAACTGAAGAAATATTGCTTCTTTATTGAAAACATCATGTTCAACCATGTATGATATATGTACTCAATCTGTGTGTATGTAACACATTGAATTTACATGTGTAATATTTATATTAAGCTTGTTGGGAGCAAACCCTAAACCCTAAACCCTAAACCCTGTGTATACATGTGTGTACAAAAATAATTTTCAACACTCTCTCTTCACACCATGCATGATCCATCCTAAACCCTAAACCCTAATATGTAACACAATGAATTTACTCATGTAATATGTATGTATGTCTTGTGTGTATACACGTGTGTATATATGTACTCTGTATGTATATATGTGTACTTTCTGTCTTCTCTCATACATACACACCATGCATGATCCAGTTAATATGTACTGTCTCTCTTCTCTCAAACATACAACCATGCATGATCTATAATATGTACTCGGTCTCTCTAATAATTATGTACTAAAATATGTATGTCTGTGTGTATAATACACACCATGCATGATCCATAATATGTACTGTCTCTCTTCTCTCATATACTATGTATGTATATGTGTAAATAGTGTAAATATATGTGTATTAAATATGCAATGTGTACAAAAATAATTTTTCAACACTCTCTCTTCTCTCATACATACACCATGCATGATCCATCCTAAATCCAAAACCCTAAACCCTAAACCCTAAACCCATGTAATATGTATGTATGTCTGTGTATACACGTGTATGTATATATGTGTATTAATATATGCAATGTGTATGTATGTATTGATACACATGAAACTTGACACACACATGTTAAATCCCTGCATGATTTATATTTTTGGGGTGTATGTGATACACCCACGCACACGCACGCGCTAATAATATAATGAAAGAATATTCGTTTAGGGCGAATCTATATTTTATTCTTTTTAGGGTTTAAGTATATTCTCAGAAGGAATATTCTATTAGGTTAATATATATATTTAATTCCTTTAGGGTTTAGGTATATTCTTAGGGTTTCAAGAGGCGGCGGCTGTGAAATCGCGGCGGCGGCTGTGCACACAGGTGAGATCTGTGTGTGTGTGTGTGTGTGTGTATGTGTATATGTATAGGAGTGTGCGTATAAATTTATTTATTAGTTTTATCTCTCGCACACACACGCACACTCCTGTGTATGTATATGTGTGTGTGGGTGTGTGTTTGTTTATCTGTATGATTTTATTTGTTTCGCTCACACACGCATACACACGATATACATATACACATATATATATATACCTATATACATATATACATACATATATTATGTGTACCAGTATCTGTAAATTTTTTTTTATTGATCTATCTCTCCCACACACACGCACACTGCTTTACACACACACACACACACACACACACACACACATATATATATATATATAATCAATGCATATTAACAAATAGTATACAACACTAGTTTATATATATGCTTATATATTCATATGGGTTATATATCTATATACACACAATATATATGTGTGTTTATCTGTATAATTTTATTTATTTATTAGTTTTATCTCTCGCACACACACGCACATCCTGTGTATGTATATGTGTGTGTGTGTGTGTGTTTGTTTATCTGTATGATTTTATTTGTTTCGCTCACACACGCATACACACAATATACATACACAATATATATACCTATATACATATATACATACATACAACACTAGTTTATATATATGCTTATATATTCACAGACTCTCTCTCTTTTCTATGGATTATATATCTATATACACACATATATGTGTGTGTTTATCTGTATAATTTTATTTATTTATTAGTTTTATCTTTCGCACACACACGCACACTCCTGTGTATATATATGTGTGTGTGTGTTTGTTTATCTGTATGATTTTATTTGTTTCGCTCACACGCATACACACGATATACATATACACACATATATATACCTATGTACACACATATATTATGTGTACCAGTACTGTATAATTTTATTTATTTATCTATCTCTTGCACACACACGTACACTCCTATACATACATACTACATACATACATACATATATATATATATATATATATATATACACACACACACACACATATATATGTGTTGTTTTTATCTGTATAATTTTTTTATTTATTAATTTTATCTCTCGCACACACGCTAAGCCCCTCGAGCGGCGGATTAATCCGCCGCTATAGGTTTATGGCCTCGCGGCGGGATTAATCCGCCCTATATGGTTGGGCCATGGCGGCGGATTAATCCCGCCGCTCACCCATGCCCTGCGCGGAATGCGGCGGGATTTATCTCGCCGGCAATGGCCTGTGTGAAGGCCCTAATGGGCGGGATTAATCCCGCCGGATTCCGCGCAGGGCATTTACAGGGGATGGG
Organism: Selaginella tamariscina; assembly: GCA_003024785.1. Taxonomy (NCBI): domain Eukaryota; kingdom Viridiplantae; phylum Streptophyta; class Lycopodiopsida; order Selaginellales; family Selaginellaceae; genus Selaginella; species Selaginella tamariscina. Next base: position 329,302 of record PUQB01000296.1, read on the forward strand.
CGGCGGGATTAATCCCGCCGCTCATGAGGCTAACCGAAGAGCCTGCATGAAAGATCCTGCACGGAAGGCTAACCGAAGAGCCTGCATGACATGTCCTGCGCGTAAGGCGGCGGGATTAATCCCGCCGCCCAGGGAATTCACGCAGGACATGAACGGCGGGATTAATCCGGCCCCACGCTCATGCCCTTCGCGGAGGGCGGCGGGATTAATCCCGCCGCTCAGGCACTTCCGCAGGATATAAGCGGCGGGATTAATCCCGCCCCCACCCATCCCTGTTCAAAATGCCGCAGCCAATATATATGTGTGAGCGCATGATTTACGAGAGGGCGGCGGGATTATCTCTCCGAACCTTCATTACCCGGTGGCGGGATTAATCCCGCCACCCTTTTTTTCCTCCATTGGTATGTTGAATCAATCCCGACTAACTCTGTCTGAGACGGAGAAGGTTTACAAAATACCAATGGAGGGAACTGAGAAGGGTGGTGGGATTAATTTCACCATCCCTTACATGGTGGGCGGGATTAATCCCGCCGCGTACGCATGCCCTGCGCGGAATCGGGCGGGATTTATCCCGCCGCCATTGGCCTGCCTGAAGGGCCTAGGCGGCGGGATTAATCCCGCAAGATTTCGCACAGGGCATTGGCGTTCGGCGGGATTAATCCCGCCGACTAAGGCCGAGTGAAGGGCCTGGGAGGCGGGATTAATCCCGCCGACGCCAATTCCCTGCGCGAATCGGGCGGGATTTATCCCGCCGCCATTGGCCTGCCTGAAGTGCCTAGGCGGCGGGATTAATCCCGCCCGATTCCGCGCAGGGAATTGGCGTCCGGCGGGATTAATCCCGCCGCATAGGGACCGAGTGAAGGCCCTGGGCGGCGGGATTAATCCCGCCGAGTCTTCAATGCCTGTTGGAGGAATGAATCCGCCACCCTTCCTTTTTCTCCATTGGTGAGTCGGACCAATCCCAAACGTTTCTGTCTGAGACGTAGAAGGTTTCAACATACCAATGGAGAGAATTGGGAAGGGTGGGAAATTCATTTAACCATCCTTACATGGTGGGCGAGATTAATCCCGCCTCCTTTCTGGAGTCACTGAAGGGGTGTGAGAAATAAATCCTGCCCAGTTCTCTCTGAGACCGAGAAGGGTGGCAAGATTAATTCCGCACTCCCGTTCAAGGCCTCCAGAAAGGTGGCGAGATTAATCCCGCCCACTCTTTCAGGAGGCATTGAAGGGGTGGCGAGATTAATCCCGCCGCACCTTCCATGTGAATATATATGTGTATTAGTATATATAAGTTGCATATCTCATTTTATTTACTTTTATCATCTTATCATAATATTTCGAGTAAAAGCTAGGAATCTATGTAAAACTGTCCAGAGCTCACATTTGTGGTGGTTCTAAAACGAAATGTTATCTTTCTTTTGCACTAACACAAATGTGAGCTTCGGACAGTTAATTACGTCTACTTCTCTCTGTGTATTATTTTTGTATATTCGGGTTTATACAAGTGTGTGTGCGTTTTTATATAATTTATTATAGTGTATTATTTTGCAGAAGGACGATTTGATCAAACAAGGAGATCGAGTCATTAGTATGGAGTCGTCGTCAAATTCTGGGTAAGAATTAAAATAAAATCTGTTATACTCGGATACTTGAACTAATCATTTTTGTATTCAGATGTGGAATTGAGGTGACATTAAAGACAAGAGCAGGAGAAGAGATGGGCAGGGGGATTCTGGAATCAACTTGGCCATATTTTAAGATAAATGGGAAGCGCATTGGAGCAACCATGGCTGCTGTCAAATTAACCTCTGTCACATCTCATGGACAAGCAAAACAATGGAAAGTAGATTCGCTAGTCAAGCACCCGAAAGCAGGCTGCGAACCCAGATTGGACGATGCTCGACACATATGCCTTGTTCCATCCAATGTCACGTTCTCGGATCCAGAGGTCGTCAGTTACAACATTAATTTCGGGTGGTTTTGTCGACTTGTGGATAATGACGTTCACGTGTTCACTAATGATGTTGACCTTGGAGTTCTTCTTCAACTCAACGAAAGCCCATCTATGGAGGGGATCCATCTGGATGTCTACTTCGAAAATCTTCAGACTCATCGAGTAGGTGTATTGTCAGGAGATATTGCTTCACAATACAGAAAATCAGCAAGTGAGCAATCTTCCCTCTTCACATTGAAGAAGAACACAGCGACATCATAATGGAGATTGAGAGGGTGGCTCGGTCTCAGGTTCTCTACAGATCACGTTCAATTTGCTTAGGGAGCTTTGGGAGCTGGAAGAGTGTACCGAGAACACTAGAACAGCTGCAGTCGGGGATCACACATGTTGATTCGGATCGCAAAAGAAAATCATCAATCGTTTTGTCAGCTGCACCTGTGGCATCTCATGCTGCAATAAGTCACAAGGAAATGATGTTGGATGATAAGATTTATCCTTGTAGGGTTAAATATTGCAGCGTCAACCCAAACTTCAATTACAGGCCACTCAACCAGGAACGTGTAGCTGAGCTCATGAGAAGATGAAGGACGACAATTCTTATACCGTTCCACATAATGCTGTTTTGTGTCCATACTATGAAAGAAGGAAGGGCGCTGACAAAGTCTGGATCACAACACCAGAACAACTCATGAAGATTCAGACGGAGAATAAAAATCTATCAAGTACTACATCATTAGTGGCCAGCACACAATAACGGCAGCCCAACGACTTCTCGATGAACACAACAAAGGAACGATGGCAACAAAACTTTCCGAGCATACCCGTGAGAAGCTGACAAAAAGATCGGCGTTTTTAGCTAAGCCGAATCTCACAATCGAGCAGTACCATAAGTTATCGGCGGAATGGGACGCTGCCGACACCAACCACTACAACAGCAAAATATGGGAGAAGTTTAAACACACGCGAGCCGTGTGGGAATCTCTTCAGCGACCACAAAGAGCTACCGCAGGGAATACACAATCTGCGGAATACCGGGTAAGCAAATTGTTTGGGCGGGATTTATCTCGCCGGTATATTAATCTGTCTTTTTCCTCAGAGAGTTGAAGAAATTGCAGCAGTTGATTTTGCCCAGGTGGGCGGGAAGGAAACATCCTTTCTGATGATGTTGATTTCTTGCCCCGAAGATAGGATCTTTGCCAAATGGTTGGGGATTATGGAATCCTTTTCAAAAGGAACACTGAAGAAGAAGCAGACAAGTGAAGGGGAGCCCTCAGAAAAGTCTGCAAAGAAACCCAGTAAGACGCCGAAGGCTAAGTCTGTTCAATCTACAAAGGATGTAGACAACGATTTCAAGCTCACATGGTTGAAGCCTTTAAATGGAACAACGATGGAGGAGATGGAAGTCTTGGCTGATTTGGTGATCGATGGCAAACTACAAATTAATAACAGCAGCCCAACCTCTCCTTTTCATCTCAAGGCAATGGAGTTGAAGACGGTCAGGCATTTCAAGGAGTGGTTGGGAATACACTGCCACAAACTGGGTTGGACCTCGACTTCAACATATGAAGAGGTCAGCAAATATTTGCATGTGACGAACGATGATATGCTTGTCGAATGGGTGAACCAATCGGAAGATCTAGGCAAGAATCTATTGCACGCCAACGCCAAAAAGGAGAACATTGGGATGACGCCTTCTCTTATGGCAGTCCTTCAGCAGCGGAGAACCGAATTGAACCTTATAAAGGAGGATGCTACGAATCACGACAAGCCCTACAGATGTTTGTTGTTAGATTCGGAGACTTTATGGGGTAACATCACTGCTTGTAGGAAACCGTTTCAATTGTTCGTGATGGATCGGCGGGTGTCAAAAAATCTTTCGACAGATAGGGCACTAGAGGATCTGGTGGAGAAACTTAGCCGTGCAAGCATATACATAGAAGGTATTTATTATTGAATTCATGCTTGCGCTCTTCACTGATACCTACTTTTTCAGGTATTTATTTCTTGATTCTTGCTCATGTCACCGATACTTTTGCCTTCGCCTTCGCCAAGAAGAATAGACATCGTTGGACAGGATTTTATATGAACGATGCTAATCCCAAGTGCATTGATACGTTGTTCACTTGGTTGTTAGGAATGCGCCAAACAATTTCAAGCTTCCAAATGACTGGCCAGGCATCTGTTTGCACTCCAACGGCCCTGAACCTCCATCCGATACACCGATAGGTATGAGTGACGTATTCGGCAATGTACGTTATCCAAACATTACAAGTCAAGCGGCACGGAGCATCGTCAACTTGATAGGGGTCCTCACAGTGATGCGTGGGTTTTTGACTACTGCACTAGGGGGTCCGTCTTGAGGAGTGTTACCTTCGGCATACATGTGTGTTTGCCGTTGAAAAGGATAAGACCATGGTTGAGGACCTGAACAAGTGGATAGATTGGGTCTCAACTGAGTACCCCAACGATTCCATAAAGGCGTATTTGAGAAAGTTCCCTCCAGATAAGTGCGATAGCTCTGAAGGTGAATCTGGTTCAATCTCGGAGTCTGAGAACGAACTTCAATCAGATATTAGACCGGAAGTTATCTCGAGGAGTACAGAACATTCGCACACTCCAGGACCCATGGAAACATCAATAGAAGATGCAGAAGATCTTGAACCATCTCACAAGCGGCTTAGACCTTCTTCGCCTCACTCAGAAGGTAATAGCGAAGAAGAATTGATAATGAATTGATAGAGTGATGAATAGTTGTAAATGAGTGTAACATAAGGCATTTTTGTATATTTCTTTTATATTTGTACAGAAAATAAATTCTCAAGGATTAATGAAGCTTTTAGTTCAAACATGGGTCACACATTAACAAGGTAAATAATATACCTTGATAATTTTAAGGTCAGCTAATTATCATTTTGCAGATGTAATGAAATAATTGAGAACATGGATTTTCAGCATTGCATGAGGTAAGAGAGGGGTTTGGCGACAATTTCTTGTGCCACATGTCAGAATGACAGAGTTCATGCAGGAAATGGATAATAATGCAGCTCAAAACATCGTTACCATGGGGGCCACTTCATCATCATTTTTATTGGCTTCAATTCCGAAATCAATTTCTTCAGCGCATGCAATATCTGAATCTTGTAAGGATGATGTACAATTAAATGATGAAGGGATAGGCAACGAGATAGTGGCAACGGATAAATGTGAAAGGGAGCAAACAAGTGATTTGCAAAGTATTCAAGAGGCAACGCTATCTCATGTTACTCATGGCCATATTGTGTTGTTGGATGTCAATGGTGTTCTGCTTCATCGACAAAGGCCCGAGGATAGAAAAAAGAAATCAAACAAGGAGATTTCATTCCTTGTCATGGTAAATTTCGATATGATATTATTTTTCGTCCAGGGTTGGATCGTCTCTTTCAAAAGCTTAAGGAGATGGGTGCGCTTGTGGGGATTTGGTCATGCATGCAGATTCATAACTTAACACCGCTGTTGAATTTACTTAAGAAACATTGTAGTGTTGCAGAAGAGGTGATTCGTAAAGATTGGATTTTTGACCAGCGAATGTGTCATAAACCTCTCGAATTTCACAATATAAGAAAGGAAAGCAAGCCATACTTCTTCAAGAATGAAAGAATAATTGGGACTCATGGGGAGATCAGTCGCTTAAGGATAATGAAGAACACAGATGTTAGTAGTAGACGACTCTCCTCAGAAGGCTATGCTCAACCAAAACATTGCTTGTATTCATCCAATCACTTTCGATCCATATTCTGATACCGATATCATGGATGAGCTAGTGAACTACTTGGATACGTGCCTCAGAAAGAAGAATCTCGAAAATTTTTGTGAGCAGTATCCACCGTATCATACATTTCCTGAAGCTTTTCTTTCTCGTGATATTGAATTTTATAAAATGAAGGATAGCAACCGGGCGCTTTATAATATTATTCTTAAGGAACGTCAGTTTTTAGATGAGCCTTTATGCAGACCTTCTCTTATCACATCTTATGTATTAACAAGGATGGCAACTCCCAATTGCATTCGTGAGAGTGTTAAGTGGTGGCAACAACATCAAGATATTGACCAAAATGATTTGATTAATCCGGAGAGTGATGATTTAGACAAAATGAAAAGATTTCTTTGTATGATAGAAAGAAAGTATTTATAAAAAATTAACATGTTGATAAGAAAATGATTTCATTTGTAATTATGTTTGATAGTATTTCTTCATTATTGTAAACTATTTTTAGAATAATATGAATATTCTAAGATATTTTAGGAATATTCCTTACTAAGTAAGGTTATTGAAGGATTAATTAATTAATTAATTAATATTTAAGGCTTAATTACATATTAATTAAATGATTAATTAATAATTAAAACTTAAGTATTAATTAGTAATTTATTTTATATTCCCATTTTCACGTATCATGCCCACTTTAGTTACAACGTGCATTTGTCTGCTGACTTAAAAGAAGGTATTTACTGTATGTGTTTGTGAGTGTGCGTGTGCGTGCATGCGTGTGTGAACTTATCTTTTCTTGAGTCTTGACAATGGATCACAGACTTCTGTTGTTGAGAACAAGGGGAACAATAACAATGTGGGATTGTCCTTCGTTCCACGTCTTGACGGTAATGTGTGTGTGTATTGGTATGTATTGGTTTAACGCTGTATTTTATCGTTAGCTCTGAATTTAACCCTCTTGCAAATGAGTACAAGCCCGCCGTCAAGTTCGTAGTCTCATGGTTGACTTTGGTATATCCAAGATTCCAAATAGTTATTATCTAATTTAATCCCATTATTTAAATTGTGTGTACAGTAGATTAACTTTAAGTACAAAAATTGATCTCATTTAATATTTATGTAAAATTTATGAACAAGCTTAAATTAAAGGCGAGAGAAGACATTACATGTTATTATATATATATGTATGTATGTTTCTGTTTCTATGGACTTTGTGACGTAACCTTGTGCAGCTTATGGAAGACTTTGGCCTCTATTCAAGTAGACATTTCTAACGTGTAAATAATAAGCTGATGAATTATTTATATTTAATTTTCATTTTAATTATAGTTTTGGTAAGTTAATCTTATTATCTCTGCTCATAGTTCTGGAACGAAACTCACAAGTCTTAGGGAATTAAATAGTAAATTGTGTGCGTGTGTGTGTGTGCGCCGATACGTATGTGCATAAGTACCATTAATATAATTGTACATTCCGTCACACTAAGTTGAACTAGATGTTCAACTTACTGCAGACTCCCTCATCCCGTGACTTTTTTTATCACGTTGTTACAGTAATCAGGTCCATAGCCACAGTAGCCAAACTTGCTGCAGCACATACCACCAGAACAATCACTCGCACTCTTGCACTCTCCCTGCTTCACGCGGCCGTCTGTCCCACGAAAGATTGCAAGGCTCCCACAGTATTCAGGTCCGTTACCACAATATCCCCACTTGCTGCAGCACATTCCCTCCGGGCAATCTGATGGACTCGAACATTCTCCTTGAGCAAGCTGCCCTCCACAGTACGGCGCCCCGTAGCCGCAGTATCCAAACTTGCTACAGCACGCTCCATTCTGGCAATCCGCAGAGCTTGTACACTCTCCATCTCCAAGTCCACCACTCCCACGTACTGAGGGCCATAGCCACAGTAACCATACTTACTGCAGCAAGCTCCATTAGAGCAATCGGAGGCGCTTTTGCACTCTCCCTGTTTGACAGGAAATGCATTTGAAGTGACAATGAGCACAGAAAGGAGTGAAAGGAAAAAGATGACCTTAGACATTGTTGCTAACTGAGTATACATGTATTTAGACTTGAGGTGTTTATATATAGTCTACAGTCTCGAGATCCGACGGCCACATAAAGAGCCGTGTTCTAGTTTTCTTACAAGCATATTTGTACACGTGTGTACACACACACACATATATATATACACACACGCACGCACACACACACGTATATATATGTACGTGACTTAACATCAGTAGTAGATAAATATTTTATTAAATCTATGATAGAGATATTTTGAAGACAGTATCTATCGCATTGTCCCGTCCATGGCCAGATAAAAAAGCCGTGTTCTACTTTCTTTCTTCAGAAGACTGAGCTGTCCCACCCCCACGCGGGTCGAAAGAGGTTCTTTATGTGAAAACTCGGGTTCAAATAACTTGATGCAGATCGTCACACCAGGTGCAAACTTTACAGTAGTATACTAGCACGTTCTGACGATGTTTTATTTAGTTAAATATGTCACTATTCTTTAGGAGTAGGACACTTTGTCTTTAAAATGTCTCTGTAGCTGATGTTAAGTCATACGTACGTGTATGTGGGACAGTGGGTCACGGATAATTATCCCCACTAGCATATGAGAATATGCAAGGATAATGCTTGTAAGAAGACTAGACACGGCTCTTTATGTGGCCGTCGGATCTCGAGACTGTCGACTAAAACAGAAACACATATATATATTATATATAATATATATATAGAGAGAGAGAGAGAGAGAGAGAGAGAGAGAGAGAGAGAGAGAATGAATAACATACTTATATGAACCCAGCACACACAACACAAAGTAATGTCTTCTCTCGGCTTTAATTTAAGCTTGTTCATAAATTTTACATAAATATTAAATGAGATCGATTTTTGTAATCTACTATATATATGATCCTACAGTATATCTCAACACACAACATTATAATAAAATATTAAATGGGATTAAATTAAATAATAACTATTTGGATTATCAAAGTCACGAGAGTCGAGACTACGAACTTGACGGGGCCTTGTACTCATTTGCAAGAGCGTTAAACCAATACATACCCATACACACACATTACCAGAAGTCTGTGATAAGTTCACACATGTGCACACACACATATAGTAAATACCTTTAAGTAGCAGACAAATCTCCAATTTTTCAAATCTCCACTTGGAAGTTAACCCCTTTGATTTAATTATATAATTCTAATAATTTTATGAACTAGTTTTGATACTAATTGTTAAGGTTCTCCGTATATCATTGAATTAATAAAACTAGTTCTAATACCAACTATTATAATTTTGAATTTGTAGATAAATTTTAAGTTTCATTATTTATTCATTAATCTGGTAAGAATCTTATAGTTAACCAAAAAGTTTGCTATATGAACTTATCACATAATAGAAATACATAAGATATATAATTAATTATGATAAATACAAATTGTCATTTCTCAATTTTTATTAAAACAGAGGCTATGCAGATGACAATCACTTATTATAATAAATATATTTTTAATAATAAAATTTACTCAATTTCTTGTTCGTGGTGTAAATACAGTAATGATTAAATTTCTACACACAGTTTAAATATACAGTATGAATATGGCTTACTCATGATTAATAAGTAAATAAAAAATTGATTTCTCTTTTGGTTATAATGTATTGTACGTTGTCATTGTTGATAATAATTAGCAATTATGAATTCAGAATCGTTTTATATAAAAAACAATTAAATTCACTCATTTAAACCTTTACAAAATCATCGAAAACGTGAGTAAATGTATGTGTGTATAATATTTATATATTCTATAATTAATATGTTCTTTTTTATTTTATGAACCAATAAGTAATTAATGTCTTATACTTATAATTGAGAATTGTGCGCCTACCACTAGCGTACAGAATATACCCATGATATTTCCACATACATCCTCATTGACTAGGAATTATTCTACTGATTACGAAAGAGAGAGCACGGTGTATGTTCATTTAATATTAGTCTATTTAATGTTAGAAAAAAATCATAAATAATGAATACAATTAACCTCAAACAACTGCCCCAAAGAGATGTGCGTTAACTTTATATTTTAAAAGTGTTGGGATGTGATAAATATGTTTGCAATAGGATCTATAAACAATATTTATATAAAAATGTAATACATATACATGCAAGGTGTAACTGCGATTAGGGGTGTTCTTTTCATTTGGAGATTATAACACAGCACATTCCATATAAACCTCTGTCATTGTAAAACAAATGGAATACCCCGTCAAGTGGTCCCATTACCTCATGCTTGACTAGCTCGTCATTCATCAAATTTTTAGACACAACATTCTTGCCGATGAATTTTTATCTGCTTTAATTTATTTATCATTTCTCGTGGTAGGAATATCACCTAGTGCTAATGGGGTGCGTGGTGAGTTTTGAGTAAAAGAGTTAAACATTATATAAATGGAGAAGCCCATGCTCCCTTCAAAAAGCCTATCTACTTATTGTTAAATTTATTTCTTTGCAATAGGCTAAAGGTTTTGCAATTCCTTAAAAACTTTCTCCACATGTTTTTTAAAATAATATTCATGGATGATATTACTTGTAAAAAAAAAATGAGTTTTTAATGAATAATCAAAAATTACATAATGGAATATCACAATAGGGTTGCTAAAGGACATATTTAGAGAAAACACAGTACTCATGTCCCCTAGTGCCCTCCTCTCAAACAATGTTTAGCCCCCTCAACACTGAGAGTTGTTAATAAAAATTATGTAAAGGAGTAAAAGTTATTTGTTTAAATTGGGTACCCTTACATTAAAGGTAATTAACAAATATTATGTAGAGATGTGATAATTGTTTGTATAGTACCTTAACATTGAGGTACTAGATTTTTAAACTGATGATCAAACAAAAGAGGGTGAACCACAAGTCTCAGATGCTATGTTCAAGGTGATCAACTTAATTGGGTTGTGAAGGGTCGATTACAAAATAGAATATTCTAAAGAATATTCTGTTTTCAAACATATATTCTAAAGAATATAAGAAAATTGAATGACGTAACTAAGCCAAATACCTTTCACCGAAGAGTTATTGGATATGGTAGCGGGACATGATACGTCTCATACAGACTTGGGTCTCTCCCACTCTACGATAGTCTTCACCTTATGCGTGTCCATGGAAATTTTTCGCCTCCAAGTTACAAATGAATAACAACAAAACAAGGGTTATTTTTTATGTCAAGATCTAAATCATAACAACAACCAGATAGCTCTTATGGGGCACAATCATTAAAATTTTGATGTTGAGGATTATGAAATAAGGTCATATAAATTTGTAATATTATCAATATCTGAGCATGTTTATACAAGCTAGGTACTCTTGTATGTTTGTCGTATTGAACAACACTTATAAATTATGGAGTAGGTACTCCATACAAACTTAAAGAACAAATCAATGTTCTACATGTTGAGTTGGATGCTAAATTAATACCCTAGCATTTGGCTCTACATGTGTAATGCCTTATTGCTCAATCTTTATGTGCACAACTTGCTCTTATATCACCATGTTCTTACCAAAATGGAAATCATCGAAACTTAATTTTGCTCTTGTGAAAAAATGGTATCTTCTTGGTTGGTTGGCCTATTTGGATATTGTGTTGTATTTGTACATTGGTATGTGGGAATTATTTGCTTCATTGGACTAGATGAAATTCTTTTACGATTTTTAGTTTCATTCTCAGTGACCTAGTTACTGAGTGGGATACATATTCTTGGAAAAACATCTTCAATCAAGCTGATTATATCATATGTTACTAGCTTGCTATGAGTTTGTATTAAGTATCTTAGAATTAAATCATTATTTGAAGGTCTAGTCACACTGTGTTGTCCAGCGGAATTGACTTGGCACCTCAAACATTGTAAGAATGTGTTTATAAGTCTAGATGAGTTTTCAACAATGTCCACCTTCTTGTCACCCATCCCTACATTATGCCACCAACTTGAATGGCTAGGTTTCAGCACCAAAGCTTTTTATTCATCCAAACCTTGTAAACATTATTTTGTGTTAAAGTTATGAAATAAAATCAACATGCTTAGTCTAGTGATTTTTTTATTCTATCCACCAAGCAAGCTAGGTATTTTTTAGGTTTTTTTGCTGCATTTCCAACTACCCAAAACACACATACCATATTGGTTATCTTCAATTGGTCCTTAGAACTTTCTACTTCAACAAGCATCTTACATAATTTCATATGTTCTTGATGGGATGAAAGATATATGTACTTCTTTGTGTGCTAGCAAAGGCTCAAAGTGTAATAAAAATAACAATCACATTCACATGCTACATTTCATTATCGCCGAAGATGTTTTTGTCATAGTTTTTACCATGACTCGACCCTTTACTTTGGACGTTGACTGTTGTTACCTACTGTACTATGTTGATAAGCTCTAGATGTAGTAGGAAACAAGCCCACTTAGTGCACTTGGGTATCTAGTGATGGTCCGACCGGGTGTCATTAGGTATTTGCAGGAAACTCTAGGCGAAGCTAGAACTTACCTTCTAAAAAACTCTTACCCTGGTTTTCCATGTCCCGGTTGGGTTAATGGTTAGTTCCGGTGAGTTCGGCATGTTGGATATGTTTAGAAATACCCCTAGGTTTGACAGGTTAGGGTTTAGGGGTCGATGGATAACTCACCAAGTATGTTCCCTCTGGGAATGAGATTTTAGTGCTAGCCCACTTATGTAAACATGAAAACAAGGGGGGGGCTCTGTCACATAAATAAGGTAGTATATAGGAGTGAGGGTTCCTNCACAATCAACATTTTTCATATGTTGATATGCAAGAGTTTAATTATCTTTATTTTAAAACATACCCAAGAAAGAAGTTAAAAGCGAAAAACAAATTTCACCAAAATGCTTTTATTATTGCATTATCCATAGACTATAAAGAAGATCTTATATCACAATGTTTGTGGATAAAAAGCCTTCTACTAATATCTAGTATTAGATATGATGGAAGATTTACTTAATTAATAATAATATAAATACTAATAATATCTTAACACTCATGAAGTTCCCATATTTGGGAGTAGTGTCAAAAAATTATAAATTTTTATATTAAACTCTTTAATTTAATTATTTAAGTAGTAATTATTGATTCATTATTATATAATAAACTAAAATTAAATTAGCATGTAACATGTATATGCTTGTATATATTTAATAATATTTTGGAAAGTACAAATAAAGTAATAATGTTTTAACTTTTCTTATTTCAATGTATAATATTAAGTTGTAAAATTTAAATTATTAAAATGCATATAATAAAATTAAAAAGAAAAGCACACTTGAGTTGATTCTTAAAATATATAAAACTTACTAGAATTGAACTCACAACCTTATAACCTCAACAATTGACTCTTAACCATTTAATAAAAAAAAAATGATACAGTTTTTTAATTACTTAAATAATATGATCTATCACAATGTCAATGATAATGATGAAAATTATATAATATAAATTTTATGGGGCGGGGGTACGACGCCACCAAAGTGCTGGAAGCCGCCTACCCCCGGAGGCGGGCTCTTGACCAACCTTTGTTCTTCCTGATTTGATGATGATTCTCTTCTCCCATATTGCACACTGCATGAGTTTATTAATAATTTTAAATATTATTATCATTAAATTATTAAATTTATTATATTATAGCATATTATTAGTCACATTTTTTTAACTTATATCATTATAAATTAATATTAAATCTTATTAAATTTTGTTTATACATATTTTAATTTTATTATTATTAAAAAATTTGAGTTTACAAGTACATATATGACTCATATGAATATGTGTGACATGTGCATGTGGACTACAATACATTGGAGGGAAAGAGGGGTGCTGTTGACTAGCCTGGAATCTAGAAAGGCAAACTTTCCCTATATTTAAACACTAATTTAGTTTATAAGCAAATAAATTTAACTATTGTGATTGAAAATGTACTTAATTTGCTCAAATAAATGTCATGAAAGGTTGTATAATTATTAATTTTCATGAGTTATGACTCATGAGTTAAATATGTGACAATTTTGAAGAAGATTATTGACTAATTCTTTATATAATCAAACAAGACTATAACATTATATTATCTATTTTTTGTGACCTACAGTTAATTCAAGTTATTTATATCTCATAAACAAGGCAATGCAATCTAATGACTCATATTTTTAACTCTTCATTCACTCCCATAGCTATCGTTTTGTCACTATCTCTATTATTAAATTATTAATAATATTATTAAAATATATTATATTACATTATTTATTATTATAAACTTTAAAAATACATTATCATTATTAATTTATTTTGTCTCTTAATAAAATTTAATATTATTTGTATAATATATTTGAAAATATAATTATAAACTTCTTGGAAAGGGAAGATAAGGGTATGTGATTAGCATTGATTAGACAAGATGGGTGACCCACGTGGACATATGCTACACCTTGTAGGACCCATGTTTCGTATATCTTCAAGTCAATGACAGTGAGGGTAGTAATGACAATGTATGTAGGACAAGGCTCAATCTAGCATGTGTGGTGGGTACATTTAGTAGTATCAATGACTATATCATCTATTGAATCTTAATGATATTCAATTGGTTAGAATCAAAGGTTAGTGTGGAACATATAGACCTCAATAGTGAATTGGGTTGAGGGAGGTTAAAGAGGTATGGTTGAGCTTATGTCAAAGAACTTCTAGGTAGGGATTCTCCAACTCCACTAAAAAAGGTGGACAATGTAGTTAGATGAAGTGCAAATTCAATGGTCTGAATAAAACAAAAAGTGCTTCTATGGTCAAGAAGCATTTTATGAATTTTGTAAACTCACCATAGATGAATTGGATAGGCAACTTCATGTTACATGAGATGCACTCAAGCCTTGAGAGATTGTAACATTGGGAAAATGTAATTTCATAACTATGGGGAACAAAAATCTTAATTCAAAGGATATAGAAACAACATTAACAATAATAACGATCAAAAAGATGCTAAGACATTCAATACTTCTAGGTTTGCTACTCCAATAGCTAGAACATCACCTCTTGGAGCATGATAGTTTAGACATAGTGATGCTTCTTCACAAGGCTTTGGTTCTACATCAACAAGTACATCATTTCCTTCTAATGCCAATGGTGGTGTTTTTAATTACACCATGTAATAGTCCATGTTGATCTAATAGCCTTGTTAGTGCCACGTGGGTTTAAGATTTAAAATGGATGTTAATAAGTTCAACGATCTCGATAGTGTCATGTGATTTTAGATTTAAGATAGTTGTTGATGGGGTTAACAACCCTAATAGTTGTCAAGCCACGATTCAGGAACAAGGAAGTGAGCAGGATTCTGAAACAAGGAGCAGGACATGAAGCAGGACAAGGAGCAGGACAGGGAAGCAGGACATGAACTAGGAAACCAGGAACAAGACAAGAGCAGGAGGCAAGGAGCAAAACAAGACAAGAACAAGACAAGGCAAGATTGATCGTAGAAAGATTGGTATTGATAGTAACTAATTATACAACAATTAGGTCGGAGCTTTTATGCTTACAATTCCAAGCTAATCTGGTCATGAGCTAAAAATAGTGCCCTTATCCTCTAGGCATATCCTGTAATATATCCTATAGGCATATCCTGTAGGTACATCCTGTAGGAATATCCTGTAGGTATATCCTATAGACATATCCTATAGGTATGTTCTGTAGGAATATCCTGTAGGCATATCCTGTAGGTATATCCTATAGGCATATCCTGTAACCTGTATCCTGCATTCTGTATTGGGTCGTGACAGCACCTCCTCCCTAAGGATGAGTTCCACGAGTCTTGGGACCTGGTTTAGCAAGATAACGCCGATGGAAAGCAGCAACTTTAGAAGAAGCATGGAGTAAGTTGGATGTAGGTTCCCAAGTGCGATCGGTAGGCAAATAACCTTTCCAATCCACCAAGTATTGAAGTTGGCGGCGATGAAGATGAGAATTAAGGATGGCTGCAACTTTGTATTCAGGTTCACCATTAATGACCACAGGAGGGGGAGGAGAAGAAGCACGACCAGAAAGAGAAGAAGGATGATACGGCTCCAACAAAGAGGTGTGAAACACAGGATGAAGTTTCACCGTAGATGGTAACTCGAGTCGGAAAGCTACAGGATTGACCTCAGCCGCAATCCTGTAAGGGCCCAATCGTTGAAAATCCAACTTAGAAGAAGGCCTGTTGGTGTGAATATGCCGACGAAGAAGCCACACGAGATCACCAATCTTGTATGCAGGTGCCGGTTGACGATGAGCATCAGCATGACACTTGTACCGTTCCTGTGCCTGCTGAAGATGAACCCAGAGATCCTCATGTACCTGATAAAGATGCTGGAGACAATCTTGTACTGCAGGAGCGGAAGAAGGAGAAGTAAGAGGAGCAAAGTCAAAACGTGGATGATAGCCTGTAAGAGCAAAGAAAAGTGTTTGGCATGTAAATGCGTGAACGGAGTTGTTGTAGGCAAACTTCGCCATTGGAAGAAGGTCCAACCAGTTGTCATGTTGGTAACTGGTGAAGCAGCGAAGATATTGCTCCAAGGTTTGAATCGTGCGTTCTGACTGCCCATCAGTTTGTGGATGGTATCTTGAAGAAAGGTCTCTTTAACCTGTAGACTCCGGAGAAGTTTTCGCCAAAACTTGGACATGAATTGTGAGCCTTGATCAGAAATAATGTTCAAGAAGACCATGGTGTCGAAATACTTTGCGGATCACCAACTCAGCGGTTGTCTGGCCTGTAGCAGTCTTATGACATGGTAGAAAATGAGCCTGTTTGGTGAAACGGTCAACCACCACAGAACTGCATCAAATCCACGAGAAGGAGGAAGATCTATGAGGAAATCCATAGAAATGGATCTCCAAGGAGCAGAAGGAAGGAAGAGGACGAAGAAGACCAGAGGGCGCGTGACAAGGCATCTTCGACCTATTGCAGGTGTCACAACTCCGTACAAACTTGTCCACAAAACCTCGCAACCCAAGCCATCAATAGTTGCGAGTCACCAACTCAACTATCTTGGCCACACCAAAATGTCCTGTAGCCGGGGTATCATGACAATCCTGTACCACACGAGTCCTGCAAACACCAACAGGAACGTACAGGAGACCTTCCCGGTACAGGAGTCCATCCTGTACTTGTAGTCTGTACGGGAACTGGAGGAAGAGGAACTTGCGATGTCAGGACTAATGTGTGAAAACACATTCCTTGCCAAGTCGTCTATAGCCAATTGCAAACGGATGTCCTGTAGAAGTGTGGAATCTGTGGAGCCTGATGAACTTATAGTGCTGCAAGCCAAAGTCGATCAGGACTCAACAACACTTACTTTTGATAGTCATATGTAGGATCACCTGAGGTTGGTGCAAAGTAAGAGCGCCTAGACAATGCATCTGCCTTGCCATTTCAAAAACCAAGCCTGTGGATAATGACGAAATCAAAACGTGATAGGAATTTCGCCCACCTAGCCTGTCGCCGATTGAGAACTCGAGTCGTTTGAAAATACTCCAGGTTCTTGTGATCCAAAGAACTTGTACAAGATGCGTAGCACCTTCTAGGAAATGCCGCCACTCCTCGAACGAATCCACAATGGCCTTGAGTTCCTTGTCATGAATCTCGTAATTGATCTCTGCCAAAAAGAACTTACGAGAGTGAAAAGCTACAGGATGAAGCAACTTGTCTTCTCCAACTTGTGATAGAATAGATCCTACTGCAAAATCCGAGGCATCTACTTCAACGAAGAAGGGACGAGAAGGATCAGGATGTGCTAAAATCGGAGCTGTCGTGAAGGCGTCCTTAAGTTGTTGAATGCATGTTCCGCCTTGTCAGACCAAGAGAACACTCCTGTGCGCTTGGTGAGTTTCGTGAGTGGAAGTACATGCTTGGAGAAGTCCTGTATGAAACGCCTGTAAAGTTTGCAAAGCCAAGGAAACATTGTATGTCTCGTACAGACTTGGGCCTCTCCCACTCCGTGATAGTCTTCACCTTGTGCATGTCCATGAAAATGCCAGCAGGAGAGACATGTACCCAAGAACTCCACAGTATCCCTGTCGAAGAAACACTTCTCCAACTTTGCATACATGCCATGCTCGCAAAGCCTCTATAAGACTAGTCATACATGCTTGTCATAAGCCGCCTGGTCTTTGGAGAAAATCAAAATGTCATCGAGGTAGATTACCACAAACTGGTCCAAGAAGTCACAAATGTCGTTCACCATGTGTTGAAACACAGCTGGGGCATTGGTAAGTTCGAAAGCCATCACCGTGTACTCGAAGTGTCCATACCTTGTATGAAAGACAGTCTTCCACTCATCGCATGGACGAATCCGTACAAGATTGTAAGCCCTCGTAAGTTGATCATCATGAACACCTTTGCTCCTTGCAGTCGATCGAGAAGTTCCGGGATCAATGACAACAAGTACCGGTTCAAAATGATGAGTTATTCAAACCTCTGTAATCCACAACCAAACGTAAACTCCCATCTTTCTTCTTGACAAAGAAGATAGGTGCTCCTGCAGGGGACTTTGAGTGACGAATGAAGCTAGATGCCAAGTTTTCCTCGATGTACTTGTCACGACCAGATACAGGATACGAGTTACAGGATATGCCTATAGGATATACTATAGGATATGCCTGCAGGATATTCCTACAGGATATGCCTATAGGATACCTACAGGATATGCCCAGGATATTCCTACAGATATACCTACAGATATATGCCTATAGGTATACTACAGGATATGCCTAAAGGATAAGGGTCACTATTTTTAGCTCATGACCATATTAGACTCATGACCAGATTAGCTTGGAGTTGTGAGTATAAAAGCTCCGACCTAATTGTTGTACAATCAGTTACTATCAACACCAGTCATTCTACGATATTCTTGTCTTGTTCCTTGTCTTGTTTCCTTGCTCTTGCCTTGTTCTTGAGTCAAGCCTTCTTGTTGTTATCTTGCTCTTAGGTCGTGGCTTGACAGTTTGATAGTAACTCTTTCATAGCTTTTCGATTTTCAGCTACTTTTTTTTCCTTGATTCTTCTCCTTCGTTTTTCTCCTTTTTTTTTCTTTCATAGATCATGGCCGATTTTGAGCAATTTCAACGCGAGCACCAAATATTGCTTCATGAGCTAGCCACTTTGCGCCAAGTGGTCACAGATCTGCAAGGTTCCACCAACGCGGCGCATGCAGCTGCTGATGCATCCTCCAAGGCTGCTGCACAGGCTCTCTCTCAAGCATCCGTGATTTCCTCTACATCGAACACTTCTTCGGAGCCGAAGATTAGCATGCCAGAAAAGTTCAATGGCAATCGTGCCGATTTCCAAGGGTTCCTGAATCAGATTAGGCTTTTGATCCGCATGCAACCACGCCGCTACTCGACTGATGCACAAAAGGTTGGCCTTTTGGCATCCCTACTAGTTGGATCTCCACGGGCTTGGGTTGCCCCTTTGCTGGAACGTGACGACCCATTGATGGAAGACTTTGAAGGTTTCGTGGCTGCCTTTGAAGCTTGCTTTGGAGATCCCGATAAGTACCGTTCCGCATGCACGAAGTTACGAAAGCTCACACAAGGATCTCGACCAGCTTCCGTTTATGCATCCGAATTTCAGCAACTTTGCACGAACATTCCATGGGACGAGACTGCATTGATTGAACACTTCCGTTTTGGGTTGAGGGATGATGTGAAGGACCTTCTCCTTTCGTTACCGGATGCCCAAACATTAGCGGAGATCATGCAACAGGCCGTTCGCTGCGACAACCGCTTGTTCGAGCGTCGTCAGGAAAAATCCCGTCAGCAGTTCCTGCAAACCAATCCTGCAGCTGTGGTACATACTTCTGCGACACCTTCTGGAGTAGTTCCTATGGAGGTTGAGAAATACAAGCGTGGCCCACTTTCCGCTGCTGAGAAGCAACGTCGCCGCAGTGAGAATCTATGTTTGTATTGTGGTGAAGCAGGACACAAGGCGGCGGAATGTCCTATTAAAGCCAGGAAGTTCAAGACGCGTGAAGTTGAAGCTGAAGTTCAGTCGGAAAACTTCAATGTTCACTTCGTTTAGGAGCCACGAAGTTGGACGTAGGTGCAGGCTCCATTGGTGCTGCTCATACCATTCCATCACTCAAGTTTCCTATACACATTCATCTCAATAATCGAGAGCTCAAGGAGTTTGCCCTGTTAGACACTGGTGCAAATGCATGCTTCATGGATGACACTTTTGCAACTCAACATGGCATTCCGATGGTGAAGTTGAAGCGTGCAGTTCCTGTAGAGGTGGCCGATGGTCGTCTGATTGCTTCTGGCGCAGTTACCCATGCTACCAAACCTCTCTCTTGCAGTCATGGCGCATTCAACTGTTCAATTTCCTTCAACTTGATCAAGACTCGGTCGACTCCCATCATTTTGGGCATGCCATGGTTCGTTGTTGCAAATCCTCAGATCAACTGGAGGTCTAGGACGTTCACGTTTTCCTCTCCGGCAACCAGGACCAATCCTGTACCTTCCTGTGTGCAGAATACATCCTTAGTGTCTGAGGCAGTACAAGCTACAGGATTGACCGTGCCTGTTCCTGTATCAGTGTTGAAGACTCCTCCTCGACAGGATCCACCTCCTATTGGTTCGTCAGCACACTCACAAGTTCTCCTCACTCCTGTGCATCCACGGACTTCTGTACAGGATTCTTCCAATCCTGTACACTTGTCAACATCCACACATGTTTCTCCCAATCCTGCCTCTTTTCATTACTCTTCTTCTGTTCCACCCCCAAGATCCTTCCTCTTTTTCAATCACAGCTCCCTCCTTCTCCTCTTCGAGTTCTTACCACTACCATGCATGAACTTGCCACTGATCCTGCTCCTTTTCATCTTTTTGCCTTCCAAGTAACTCCTACGTCCTCTTCTACCTTTCCTGTATCTGATTCCCCTGTTTTTCAATCTCCTTCTCCTGTTCCTTCTTCTCTCCTTCTTCCCTGCCATCCAAGTATCACTCCTTTCAGAACGTTTTTGACAAGCACAAGGCTGCAGTTCTTCCTGTTCACAGGTCCTACGACTGTCCTATCGATCTTGTGGAAGGAAAGACTCCACCGTTCGGACCGATTTATGCACTGTCACCTACAGAATTGGAGGTTCTTCGTCAGTACATCGAGGAAAACTTGGCATCCGGCTTCATTCGTCACTCAAAGTCCCCTGCAGGAGCACCTATCTTCTTTGTCAAGAAGAAAGATGGGAGTTTACGTTTGGTTGTGGACTACAGAGGTTTGAATCAAGTCACCATTCGGAACCGGTACCCGTTGCCATTGATCCCGGAACTTCTCGATCGGCTGCAAGGAGCAAAAGTGTTCACGAAGATTGACTTACGAGGGGCTTACAATCTTGTACGGATTCGTCCAGGCGATGAGTGGAAGACTGCCTTTCGTACAAGGTATGGACACTTCGAGTATACGGTGATGCCTTTCGGACTTACCAATGCCCCAGCCGTGTTCCAACACATGGTGAACGACATCTTTCGTGACTTCTTGGACCAGTTTGTGGTAATCTACCTCGATGACATTTTGATTTTCTCCAAGGACCAGGCGGCTCATGACAAGCATGTACGACTAGTCTTACAGAGGCTTCGCGAGCATGGCCTGTATGCGAAGTTGGAGAAGTGTTTCTTCGACAGGGATACTGTAGAGTTCTTGGGCTACATCGTCTCTCCTGCTGGCGTTTCCATGGACATGCACAAGGTGAAGACTATCGCGGAGTGGGAGAGGCCCAAGTCTGTACGAGATGTACAATGTTTCCTTGGCTTTGCAAACTTCTACAGGCGTTTCATACAGGACTTCTCCAAGCGTGTACTTCCACTCACGGAACTCACCAAGCGCACAGGAGTGTTCTCTTGGTCCGACAAGGCAGAACATGCATTCACAACACTCAAGAACATCTTCACGACAGCTCCGATTTTAGCACATCCTGATCCTTCTTCGTTGAAGCAGATGCCTCGGATTTTGCAGTAGGATCTGTTCTATCACAAGTTGGAGAAGATAAGTTGCTTCATCCTGTAGCTTTTCACTCTCGTAAGTTCCTTTCGGCGGAGATCAATTACGAGATTCATGACAAGGAACTCAAGGCCATTGTGGATTCGTTCGAGGAGTGGCGGCATTTCCTGGAAGGTGCTGCGCATCCTGTACAAGTTCTTACGGATCACAAGAACCTGGAGTATTTTCAAACGGCTCGAGTTCTCAGTCGGCGACAGGCTAGGTGGGCGGAGTTCCTATCACGTTTTGATTTCGTCATCATCTACAGGCCTGGTTTTCGAAATGGCAAGGCGGATGCATTGTCTAGGCGCTCTTACCTTGCACCGACCCCGGGCGATCCTGCATATGACTGTCAAAAGCAAGTGTTGTTGGGTCCTGATCGACTTCGGCTTGCAGCACTACAAGTTCATCAGGCTCCAGGATTCCACACTCCTACAGGACATCCGTTTGCAGTTGGCTACAGACGACTTGGCAAGGAATGTGTTTTCACACATTAGTCCTGACATCGCAAGTTCCTCTTCCTCCAGTTCCCGTACAGACTACAAGTTGTTTACCATACAGGACGGACTCCTGTATCGGGAAGGTCTCCTGTATGTTCCTGTTGGTGTTTGCAGGACTCGTGTGGTACAGGATTGTCATGATACCCCGGCTACAGGACATTTTGGTGTGGCCAAGACAGTTGAGTTGGTGACTCGCAACTATTGGTGGCCTGGGTTGCGAGGTTTTGTGGACAAGTTTGTACGGAGTTGTGACACCTGCAATAGGTCGAAGATGCCTCGTCACACGCCCTCTGGTCTTCTTCGTCCTCTTCCTGTTCCTTCTGCTCCTTGGAGATCCATTTCTATGGATTTCCTCACAGATCTTCCTCCTTCTCGTGGATTTGATGCAGTTCTTGTCGTGGTTGACCGTTTCACCAAACAAGCTCATTTCCTACCATGTCACAAGACTGCTACAGGCCAGACAACTGCTGAGTTGGTGATCCGCAAGTATTCCGACATCATGGTCTTCCTGAGAGCATTGTTTCTGATCGAGGCCACAATTCATGTCCAAGTTTTGGCGAGAACTTCTCCGGAGTCTACAGGTTAAAGACCTTTCTTCAGGATACCATCCACAAACTGATGGGCAGTCAGAACGCACGATTCAGACCTTGGAGCAATATCTTCGCTGCTTCATCAGTTACCAACAGGACAACTGGTTGGACCTTCTTCCAATGGCGAGTTTGCCTACAACAACTCCGTTCACGCATCTACAGGCCAGACACCTTTCTTTGCTCTTACAGGCTACCATCCACGTTTTGACTTTGCTCCTCCTGCTTCTCCTTCTTCTGCTCCTGCAGTACAGGATCGTCTCCAGCATCTTTCAGGTACATGAGGATCTCCGGGTTCATCTTCAGCAGGCACAGGAACGGTACAAGCATTATGCTGATGCTCATCGTCAACCGGCACCTACATACAAGATTGGTGATCTCGTGTGGCTTCTTCGTCGGCATATTCGCACCAACAGGCCTTCTTCTAAGTTGGATTTTCAACGATTGGGCCCTTACAGGATTGCGGCTGAGGTCAATCCTGTAGCTTTCCGACTCGAGTTACCATCTACGGTGAAACTTCATCCTGTGTTTCACACTTCTTTGTTGGAGCCGTATCATCCTTCTTCTCTTCTTGGTCGTGCTTCTTCTCCTCCCCCTCTGTGGTCATTGACGGTGAACCTGAATGAAGTTGCAGCCATCCTTGATTCTCGTCTTCATCGCCGCCAACTTCAATACTTGGTGGATTGGAAAGGTTATTTGCCTACCGATCGCACTTGGGAACCTGCATCCAACTTACTCCATGCTTCTTCCAAAGTTGCTGCTTTCCATCGGCGTTATCCTGCTAAACCAGGTCCCAAGACTCGTGGAACTCGTCCTTAGGGAGGAGGTGCTGTCACGACCGATACAGGATACGAGTTACAGGATATGCCTATAGGATATACTTACAGGATATGCCTGCAGGATATTCCTACAGGATATGCCTATAGGATATACCTACAGGATATGCCTAGGATATTCCTACAGATATACCTACAGGATATTCTTACAGGATATGCCTATAGGATATACTACAGGATATGCCTATAGGATATACTACAGGATATGCCTAAAGGATAAGGGTCACTATTTTTAGCTCATGACCATATTAGACTCATGACCAGATTAACTTGAGTTGTGAGTATAAAAGCTCCGACCTAATTGTTGTACAATTAGTTACTATCAACACCAGTCATTCTACGATAATTCTTGTCTTGTTCTTGAGTCAAGCCTTCTTGTTGTTATCTTGCTCTTAGGTCGTGGCTTGACAGTACTGACGAAGAACCTCCAATTCTGTAGGTGACAGTGCATAAATCGGTCCGAACGGTGGAGTCTTTCCTTCCACAAGATCGATAGGATAATCATAGGACCTGTGAATAGGAAGAACTGCAGCCTTGTGCTTGTCAAAAACGTCCTAAAAGGAGTGATACTTGGATGGCAGGGAAGAAGGAGGAGAAGAAGAAGGAACAGGAGAAGGAGATCGAAAAACAGGGGAGTCAGATACAGAAAAGGTAAAAGAGGACGTATGAGTTACTTGGAAGGCAAAAGGATGAAAAGGAGCAGGATCAGTGGCAAGTCCATGCATGGTAGTGGTAAGAACTCAGAGAGGAGAAGGAGGGAGCTGTGATTGAAAAAGAGAAAGAATCTTAGGGGTGGAACAGAAGAAGAGTAATTGGGAGAAACATGTGTGGATGTTAACAAGTGTACAGGATTGGAAGAATCCTATATAGAAGTCCGTGGATGCATAGAAGTGAGGAGAGCATGTGAGTGTGCTGATGAACCAATAGGAGGTGGATCCTATTGAGGAGGAACCTTTGACACTGATACAGGATTGGAAAAACCCTGTACAGGAATCCGCGAACTTACAGGAGTTGAGAGAGCATGCGAATGTGCTAAGGAACTGACATGAGGTGAATCATGTCGAGGAGGAGTCTTCAACACTGATACAGGAACATGCACAGTCAATCCTGTAGCTTGTACTGCCTCAGACACTAAGGATGTATCCTGCACACAAGAAGGTACAGGATTAATCCTGGTTGCCGGAGAGGAAAACGTGAGCGTCCTAGACCTCCAATCGATTTGAGGATTTGCAACAATGAACCATGGCATGCCCAAAATGATGGGAGTCAACTGAGTCTTGATCAAGTTGAAGAAAATCAAACAATTGAATGCGCCATGACTGCAAGAGAGAGGTTTGGTAGCATGAGTAACTACGCGAGAAGTAATCAGACGACCATCGGCCACCACTACAGGAACTACACGCTTCAACTTCACCACCGGAATGCCATGTTGAGTTGCAAAAGTGTCATCCATGAAGCATGCATTTGCACTAGTGTCTAATAGGGCAAACTCCTTGAGCTCTCAATTATTGAGATGAATGTGTACAGGAAACTTGAGTGATGGAATGGTATGAGCAGCACCAATGGAGCCTGCACCTATGTCCAACTTCGTGGCTCCTAGACGAAGTGAACATTGAAGTTTTTCGACTGAACTTCAGCTTTAACTTCACGCGTCTTAAACTTCTTGGCTTTAATAAGACATTCCGCCACCTTATGTCCTGCTTCACCACAATACAAACATAGATTCTCACTACGGCGACGTTGCTTCTCAACAGCGGAAAGTGAGTCACATTTGTATTTTCTCAACCTCCATAGGAACTACTCCAGAAGGTGTCGTAAGAGTATGTACCACAGCTGCAGGATTGGTTTGCAGGAATTGCTGACGGGATTTTTCCAGATGACGCTCGAACAAGCGGTTGTCGCAGCGAACGGCCTGTTGCATGATCTCCACTAATGTTTGGGCATCCAGTAACATAAAGAGAAGGTCCTTCACGTCATCCCTCAACCCAAAATGGAAGTGTTCAATCAATGCAGTCTCGTCCCATGGAATGTTCGTGCAAAGTTGCTGAAATTTGGATGCATAGATGGAAGCTGGTCAAGATCCTTGTGTGAGCTTTCGTAACTTCGTGCATGCAGAACGGTACTTATTGGGATTTCCAAAGCAAGCTTCAAAGGCAGCCACAAAACTTTCAAAGTCTTCCATCAATGGGTCATCATGCTCCAGCAAAGGGGCAACCCAAGCCGGTGGAGATCCAATTAGTAGGGATGCCAAAAGACCAACCTTTTGTGCATCAGTCGTGTAGTGGGTGTGGTTGCATGCGGATCAAAAGCCTGATCTAATTCAGGAACCCTTGAAAATCGGCACGATTGCCATTGAACTTTTCCAGTATGCTGATAAGAAGTGTTTGATAGAGAGTTAACCACGGATGCTTGAGAGAGAGCCTACGCAGCAGCCTTGGAGATGCATCAGCAGCTGCATGCGCCGCGTTTGGTGGAACCTTGCAGATCTGTGACCACTTGGCGCAAAGTGGCCAGCTCATGAAGCAATATTTGGTGCTCGCGTTGAAATTGCTCAAAATCAGCCATGATATATGAAAGAAAAAAGGAGGAAAACAAAGGAGGAGAGAATCAAGGAAAAAAGTAGCTGGAAATCGAAAAGCTATGAAAGGAGTTACTATCAAACTGTCAAGCCACGATCTAGAAACAAGGAAGTGAGCAGGATTCCGAGAACAAGGAAGCTTGACTCAGAAGCAGGACAAGGAGCAGGACAGAAACTAGAGCAGGACAGGAACTGGAGTAGGATAGGAATTAGAGCAGGACAGGAACTAGGAACCCGAAACAAGACAGGAGCAGGAGGCAAGGAGCAAAACAAGACAAGAACAATGACAAGACAAGATTGATCGTAGAAAGACTAGTGTTGATAGTAACTGATTGTACAACAATTAGGTCGAAGCTTTTATACTCATAATTCCAAGTTAATCTGGTCATGAGCTAAAAATAGTGACCCTTATCCTCTAGGCATATCATGTAGTATATCCTATAGACATATCCTGTAGGAATATCCTACAGGTACATCCTGTAGAATATCCTGCAGGTACATCCTGTAGGTACATCCTGTAGGTATATCCTATAGGCATATCCTGTAGGAATATCATGTAGGTACATCCTGTAGGCATATCTTGTAGGTATATCCTATAGGCATATCCTGTAACGTGTATCTTGCATCCTGTATCGGCCTTAATAATGCCACATGGGTTTAGGATTTAGGATGGCCATTGATGGGATTGAATGCCCTTGATAGTGCCACATGGGTTTAAGATTTAAGATGGCCGTAATAGACATACATACACAATAAATGCAAGTTGTAACTAAAATGGGCATGGCTATAGTCCCATTTCCTAATAATTAGCAATTTTAACTATTTAATTAGCATTTTCTAATATTAAAGGAATATTCTTTTAGAATATATGTTTGAAAATAGAATATTCTTTAGAATATTCTATTTTGTATTCTACCCTTTAATAAATTATAGCATTCATTGAAAAAAAATTAATAACATTATAAAAGTAGAAGGTATTAAATTATATAATATATTGCCTAATATAACAATTAAGGAAGAGCATAAGAGGTACATTATATAAATATTGATGTTGTTATTAAAATATTAATATTTAAATATAACATTATTAATTAAAAATTTGTAGTAGTAATATATATATATAAAATCCTATAATAATATAGTCAATCTTTCATATCATTTTTTAAATTTATATAGTTAAGTATACAATTTGTACTATTATTAAAGAGTTTATAATAATTATGAATATTAAAATATATGATATTTTATAATTTTGTAATTGCTTTAAGCTTTAGAAAACATACATTCCCTTGCAGTTTTGTTAATCATGACTTTATCAACGCTTCTTGACATCCACCCATATTGAATGGATTTAACATTTATAAAACATGCTGGTCTTTTTGATTGGGAGACCATGTTTTCTCTAGGCATCCATTATATCTTTCGCTCTTCTTCTCGTGTCACCTTTTTTGTGGTTTGAACCATGCAACCTTAACAATACTATTTTTTGTGATTACTTCAGGTGTGTCGATAATTTGACCCATCCAAATAGGCTGATTATATGACGCATCTGGAGTAATGAGAACCATCATTAGTTTTTTGAAGATCCTGGCAACAATCAAAGTATGCTTTAGGTTTTTGGTTCCTTTGTCCAACAAAGTGTGGGGTTTGCACTTCCACATCACTACTGGCTTCTATGTCGTCTATGCTCAGTGATGTCATTTTCAATCTCCTCTCGCCACCTTGTTTTAGGCCAGAAAGGGTGTTTGTAATTCTGTACTTGTGACAGTAGGCCCTTCCAACTCTCGAACAACAGTCTCCCAATAGTCGACCACATGCTTATATAGTTCTGAGTAACCAGATGCCTTATCAGAATTCTTTGGCATCGATTTTTGAACCCATGCCACATATTTTTTTGATGCCATCAATAATAACCTCTTGTTCCTTGAGCTGGGCACTCAATGGAATAGGGTCTGGTTGTCCTTCTAGGAGAAGTGGCTTTCCATCCTCTCCACTTTGAAGAGCATTAAGCCCTCTTCGGTAACCACTCCTGCTCTGATGGCCGTAACTTGTACTGCATAATAGGTATACCATCTCGTATGGAGAAAAAGAATTGTAGCGGCACCAAGGTGACCAACTAAAGAATCACTCCCTTCTTTTATATACTCCTTGAAAATTTTTTTGAAGTCTGGCACCTCAGTCACAAGCAAAGCACAACTTTTTTTGGAGATGCAATTTTCAAAAAGATTCATCATATGCGGTAAGGTAAGTGCACTTGTCCTTTTTGTAGAGTTGGAGACCTTGCTAAAGAACGCATCAATATCTTCATGAGTGTGACCAACCATAAGGAAACTAAGCGTGATTGTTTCAAACACACCTTTGGCAACAAGCATTGACAAGTATGCTAGCACATATCTAGAAAATAAAAGTAAGTATGAGCTTGAGAAAACCCTTAAGTAAAATGATTTACCTATTTTTGTTTTCGCCTGCACAATTATCCATCTGTAAAAGCAAATGACGAGGAAGCTTATTTGATGTTGAGGACACATGTACACTATTTGAGCTAGATCCCTCCACTGAACCAGAACTCTCAACAAGGCCATCTGTTTTCTGTGCAGGCTGTTGACAATGCCTCTCATATTCCCAAGTAGCCTCAAGTGCAGACGTGTTCATGAGAGCATTATGTAAAGGTTTGAAGGTGTTGTTTTTCTTCACTTTGAGATCACTGATAGGACTTGTCTGTGAGTGGGCTTCAAGGTTTCTGAAACACATGGCCAACGACCCAATAGTGAAATTGGAGTCGCTAGACCAATGTGGAAGTGAAAAGTGTCCATATGACTCACAACCGTGTCCATGTGTTAGCACACCTGTCAATGAAATCGGAAGTTTCATGACATTTCCAAGGCACTTTGGTGTTGCAAAGAGCTTTGGAATGCTGGTCTTTGAATGATCCATTTTGTCATGGATCAAGCACAGGTACTCTGATGGGCGTGACACAGAAAGCATGCGGTGTGCATAGTACTGAGACCGGCAAGTTTGTTGTGCAATCATGTGGGCCTCCATCTCTTTTGAATGGCAGTGATCTCCACCAAGGTTTTTGCACAAGCCTCTACAGCCTTCAATGATGTACAAGTGTCACACTTGGAAAAGCTAGAGTGTTTTGCAATCTCCACATCCTTAAAATGAGTATTCCATATGTGTTGAAGGTACCAGTGCAGATTGCTTGGAGCCCCATCAAACTAAGGCACTTGTTCACATGTTCACACAGCTTCAATTGAGTGTAGATTGAAGGCAAAACCTTGAGATTTTCCCTGACCCCTGCATTTGTGGTTCGGCATTTTGTGAGGCATCCTGTCTGCATTTGCTTCTACAAAAGCCTTGAGTATCTCTATGGCTGCCATGATGTGAGAGCGGGTTTTGACCAAGCGAGTGTTCCCATGAACTGAGGTTCGCGCTCCATCTAGCCACTCATCCCTCTGACGGTAGAACGTGGTCTTTGGGATCCCGTATATACTGTACCAAGCTTTGAAGCAGATGGCCACCTTGTTAAATACCATGGATGTACTCTGATAACCTGTGTCCGAGGCCATTCCATCAATACACCCAGTTAGTGCAGCATATACAAACTCATGCCTTTGCTTTTGGGTGAGCGTACGAAAGACATGTCTACATTGGGTAATTTCATTCCGGTCTGCCATCTGACAACACTTCTTCTTGCAACAGTCAATATTGGAAATGCTCGTAACACTTTCGGAAGATGTAGGATCCATCTTTACCCTCTTGCTGAAACTTGCAGGGGAAGATCTACAACCCATGAATCGCCTTTTTCTTACAATAGGACCAATGCAAGGAACCTCTTCAAATATGAGTTGTTCTTCCGGGTTGTTATTATTGAAATCCAACCCAGAATATGTTGAACCATCTTGCCGTCTTAATTCAGATGTTCGCCACCTCACGAGGGATCCAGGATACAATTTGCCATTAGGTGAAACCTCTGTCACAACTACACCCACGAAGTCGGACCCTAGTTTCTCTTCTGACACTGCTTCCATTGGATTTATAGCTGTGATGATGCCTCTTCCGACTTCAATCTCACGAAGAAAGAGAATCACCTCATCCATCACAACAGGCAAGCCATCATCTAGTAAACTCGTGCTACTATTTGTTTGTGACTCTGCATATTCTGTGTCAACCTTGACTTCATCCAAATTCCACAATACAGGAGAACCCTCCTCAAATTCCATTCCCAGAACCTCAACATGCTTGTAAATGGTGTTCACCCATACGTACACACAAGATCCTTGGGCAATATTGTGACATGATGCATTATTATCTCGAACTTCCACAGTTCCAGTGCCAACTATCTCGTTGTTCCGAAGAAGACATACTTTATCTCCAGTATCAAACATATTGTCCTGCACATAAATAATTGTATTATTTATGATATCTGTTTATGCAATATTTCTAAGAAATCTGAATTACGGTTACTTAATAATATGCATATGTAATAATACATAATTATGTTTAGAGATAATATCTCATGTTTGATTAATACAACTGATGGGCAGGATTAATCCCACCCACGAATCCCTCCGACGAGGAGAGAGTCGGCGGATTAATCCCGCCGCCGATCAACCCCTTCGGAGAGAGTCGGCGGGATTAATCCCGCCGCCGACTCAACCCCTTCGGAGAGAGTCGGCGGGATTAATCCCACCTTGGACTCCCTCCGATAAGGAAGAGCCGGCGGGATTAATCCAGCCGCCTCTTCCTCCTTGGGGGGAGTCCGGCGGATTAATCCCGCCGACTCTCTCCGGCGAGGATGAGTCGGCGGGATTAATCCCGCCGACTCTCTCCTCGTCGGAGAGAGATGGCGGGATTAATTCCGCCTTGGACTCCCTACGACAAGGAAGAGCCGGCGGGATTAATCCCGCCGCCTCTTCCTTGTCAGAGGGAGTCTAAGGCGGGATTAATCCCGCCACAATTCTTACGATGGGGAATGGTGGCGGGATTAAACCCGCACATAACTCTCTCCAAAACTATGATTTCAAAGAGATCTCGGGATAAATCCTGTCCCCAAATCCTTAAAACAAGGATGTTGGTGGCGAGATTAATCCCACCACCCCTTCCTTGCCTCCTAAAATGGTTGGCGGGATTAATCCCGCCGACAACTCTTCTAATAAATTCTGGTAACTCTTCATCAGTTAGAAGGTTATCGGCGGGATTAATCCCGCCACTCTTTTTCAATGGCGGAGAAGCATTGCCCGAGAGATGGTGGCGGGATTAATCCCGCCACCTCTTTGAAGAGGCAAAAAAGAAATGGCCGGATTAATCCCGCCGCCCCGGTTAACCTAGAATATTAAGTTAAAAGGATATTTTAAACGGGATAAATCCCTAACGGAATATATTATAATCCTAATGCATTCCTAAACCCCTAAATTGTAATTTTAAGAGAGAATGTAAGAGAGTGAATCTTTATAAGTATTTTTAAATTTATTATAATACTTACTTGTAAACAGCACTGAAGGTGCCGTGCTTTCCTATAAAGAATAGCACCCAATTTAATCTCGCTCCTGAGATGATCACTATGAAGAAAAAAGAAGATCTGAAGAGTGAAAAATACAGAAATGAAGAAACCCTTGCCGGAGAAAGAAACCAGATCTGAATTTGAGTGGGAAAGTAAATGCATTTTCAAATTTACATGTCAGGACCGACAATACATATGTCAGAAATTCAAATTTTTTAAAAAGAACAGAAAATAAAATTTAAGATGAGTTGACACAAATATCCGACACTCTGACATATATACTCTCCAGTTCCAATGAGTATTTTAAAATTGCATTTAATGTTATTCAAGTGATTCAAGCTGTTTAATATTTACGAAATTTTAGACTATATTCTACATTCTTAGTATTCAAGTATATTTATATTATATATATATATATATATAAATATATACTTATACAATAAATAAATTGATATATTATTATGTATCATTTAAAATATATTCATAGTCTGTTTATTATTATTATTTTCTTAATTACTCGAGTATTTAGTTTTCATTTCCTAGTATCAATGGGATATTCTTTATTAATATTTAAAGAATATTCTAATATTAAACCATGATTATCATAATTATTTCAAGAATATTCATGTGTTAAACCTTATTATCAATATTAAATTAATATATATTATTAAAACTATATATGACTATATATTAGATAAAATGATGTATTATTATGTATAATTTTAAAATATGTTCATAGTGTGTATATTAATATCATTTCCTTAATTACTTGAGTAATTAATCTTCTTTATATTAATGGGATATTCTTTATTATTTTCTTATTATTCCAAGAATATTCCAATATTAAACATGATTATGATAATTAATTTAGTTAATTATTTGAGTACTTAATTTATTTTGTATATATTAATGGGATTTTTCAATTAATTTCTTATTATTTCAAGAATATTTCAATGTTAAACCTTTTTATCAATATTAAATTAATATATATTATTAAAACTATATATGGCTATATATTAGATATAAAATTATATATTATTATGTATAATTTAAAATATGTTCATAATGTGTTTATTAATATTATTTTTCTTAATTATTCGATGTTTGTTTTGTACACATATATAAACACAATCATAAATTTACACACGCATTACAAGAACTTACAAAAACACATATGCACATACATGCACAACCCTAAACCAAACTGAAGAAATATGTTCCTTCTTTATTGAAAACATCATGTTCAACGCATGTATATATGTACTCAATCTGTGTGTATGTAACACATTGAATTTACATGTGTAATATTTATATTAAGCTTGTTGGGAGCAAATCCTAAACCCTAAACCCTAAACCCTGTGTATACATGTGTGTACAAAAATAAATTTTCAACACTCTCTCTTCACACCATGGATGATCCATCCTAAACCCTAAACCCTAAACCCT
Source organism: Selaginella tamariscina (assembly GCA_003024785.1). Classification (NCBI taxonomy): domain Eukaryota; kingdom Viridiplantae; phylum Streptophyta; class Lycopodiopsida; order Selaginellales; family Selaginellaceae; genus Selaginella; species Selaginella tamariscina. The sequence goes on from PUQB01000296.1 coordinate 362,536, forward strand.
AATATGTAACACAATGAATTTACTCATGTAATATGTATGTATGTCTGTGTGTATACACGTGTGTATGTATATATTATGTGTACTTTCTGTCTTCTCTCATACATACACACCATGCATGATCCATGTTAATATGTACTGTCTCTCTTCTCTCAAACATACACACCATGCATGATCTATAATAATATACTCGGTCTCTTTAATATTATGTACTAATATGTATATATGTCTGTGTGTATAATACACACCATGCATGATCCATAATATGTATTGTCTCTCTTCTCTCATATACTATGTATGTATATCTGTGTATAATATGTGTAAGTATATATGTGTACTAATATATGCAATGTGTATAAAAATAATTTTTCAACACTCTCTCTTCTCTCATACATATACACCATGCATGATCCATCCTAAATCCAAAACCCTAAACCCTAAACCCTAAACCCATGTAATATGTATGTATGTCTGTGTGTATACACATGTGTATGTATATATTATGTGTATTAATATATGCAATGTGTATGTATGTATTGATATACATGAAACTTTAACACTCTCATGGACACACACATGTTAAATCCCTGCATGATTTATATTTTTGGGGTGTATGTGATACACCCATGCACATGCACGCGTTAATAATATAATGAAAGAATATTTGTTTAGGGCGAATCTATATTTTATTCTTTTTAGGGTTTAAGTATATTCTCAGAAGGAATATTCTATTAGGGTTAATATATATATTTAATTCTTTAGGGTTTAGGTATATTCTTAGGGTTTCAAGAGGCGGCGGCTGTGAAATCGGCGGCGGCGGCTTGCACACAGGTGAGATCTGTGTGTGTGTGTGTGTGTATATGTATGTATGTATATATGTATAGGAGTGTGCGTATAATTTTATGTGTACCAGTATCTATAAATTTTTTTTTGATCTATCTTCCCCACACACACGCACACTACTTTATATATATATATATAATCAATGCATATTAACAAATAGTATACAACACTAGTTTATATATATGCTTATATATTCATATGGTCTATATTACACACATATATATGTGTGTGTTTATCTGTATAATTTTATTTATTTATTAGTTTTATCTCTCGCACACACACGCACACTCCTGTGTATATATATGTGTGTGTGTGTGTTTGTTTATCTGTATGATTTTATTTGTTTCGCTCACACACGCATACACACAATATACATATACACATATATATATACCTATATACATATATACATACATATATTATGTGTACCAGTATCTATATAAATTTTTTATTGATCTATCTCTCCCACACACACGCACACTGCTTTACATATATATATATATATAACATTGATTATATAATATATACATATTAACAAATAGTATACAACACTAGTTTATATATATGCTTATATATTCACAGACTCTCTCTCTTTCTCTATGGGTTATATATCTATATACACACATATATATGTGTGTGTTTATCTGTATAATTTTATTTATTTATTAGTTTTATTTTTTCGCACACACACGCACACTCTATGTATATATATGTGTGTGGTGTGTTTGTTTATCTGTATGATTTATTTGTTTCGCTCACACGCATACACACGATATACATATACACACATATATATACCTATGTACACACATATATTATGTGTACCAGTACTGTATAATTTTATTTATTTATCTATCTCTTGCACACACACGTACACTCCTATACATACATACATACATACATACATATATATATATATATATATATATATATATATATATACACACACATATATATATGTGTGTGTTTTTATCTGTATAATTTTTTTATTTATTAATTTTTTCTCTCGCACACACGTTAAGCCCCTCGAGCGGCGGGATTAATCCCGCCGCTATATGGTTGGGGCCATGGCGGCGGGATTAATCCCGCCGCCGAGGCCCTTCACGCAGGCTATGGGCGGCGGGATTAATCCCGCCGCTCTAGGACAAACCGAAGAGCGGCGGGATTAATCCCGCCGCCCATGGCCTGCGTGAGGGGCCTCGGCGGCGGGATTAATCCCGCGCTCACCCATGCCCTGTGCGGAATGCGGCGGGATTTATCTCGCCGGCAATGGCCTGTGTGAATGCCCTAATGGGCGGGATTAATCCCGGCGGATTCCGCGCAGGGCATTTACAGGGGATGGGCGGCGGGATTAATCCCGCCGCTCATGAGGCTAACCGAAGAGCTTGCATGAAAGATCCTGCACGGAAGGCTAACCGAAGAGCCTGCATGACATGTCCTGCGCGTAAGCGGCGGGATTAATCCCGCCGCCCAGGAAATTCACGCAGGACATGAACGGCGGGATTAATCCCGCCGCTCTTCGGTTTGTCCTAGAGGCGGCGGGATTAATCCCGCCGCTCAGGCACTTCCGCAGGATATAAGCGGCGGGATTAATCCCGCCCCCACCCATCCCTGTTCAAAATGCCGCAGCCAATATATATGTGTGAGCGCATGATTTACGAGAGGGCGGGGGATTAATCTCTCCGAACCTTCATTGCCCGGTGGCGGGATTAATCCCGCCACCCTTTTTTCCTCCATTGGTATGTTGAATCAATCCCGACTAACTCTGTCTGAGACGGAGAAGGTTTACAAAATACCAATGGAGGGAACTGAGAAGGGTGGTGGGATTAATTTCACCATCCCTTACATGGTGGGCGGGATTAATCCCGCCGCGTACGCATGCCCTGCGCGGAATCGGGCGGGATTTATCCCGCCGCCATTGGCCTGCCTGAAGGGCCTAGGCGGCGGGATTAATCCCCCGACTAAGGCCCGAGTGAAGGGCCTGGGAGGCGGGATTAATCCGCCGCGACGCCATGCCCTGCGCGGAATCGGGCGGGATTTATCCCGCCGCCATTGGCCTGCCTGAAGTGCCTAGGCGGCGGGATTAATCCCGCCCGATTCCGCGCAGGGAATTGGCGTCCGGCGGGATTAATCCCGCCGCATAGGGACCGAGTGAAGGCCCTGGGCGGCGGGATTAATCCCGCCGAGTCTTCAATGCCTGTGGAGGAATGAATCCGCCACCCTTCCTTTTTTCTCCATTGGTGAGTCGGACCAATCCCAAACGTTTCTGTCTGAGACGTAGAAGGTTTACAACATACCAATGGAGAGAATTGGGAAGGGTGGGGAAATTCATTTAACCATCCCTTACATGGTGGGCGAGATTAATCCCGCCTCCTTTCTGGAGTCACTGAAGGGGTGTGAGAAATAAATCCTGCCCAGTTCTCTCTGAGACCGAGAAGGGTGGCAAGATTAATTCCGCACTCCCGTTCAAGGCCTCCAGAAAGGTGGCGAGATTAATCCCGCCCACTCTTTCAGGAGGCATTGAAGGGGTGGCGAGATTAATCCCGCCGCACCTTCCATGTGAATATATATGTGTATTAGTATATATAAGTTGCATATCTCATTTTATTTACTTTTATCATCTTATCATAATATTTCGAGTAAAAGCTAGGAATCTATGTAAAACTGTCCAGAGCTCACATTTGTGGTGGTTCTAAAACGAAATGTTATCTTTCTTTTGCACTAGCACAAATGTGAGCTTCGGACAGTTAATTACGTCTACTTCTCTCTGTGTATTATTTTTGTATATTCGGGTTTATACAAGTGTGTGTGCGTTTTTATATGATTTGTATTCATAGTGTATTATTTTGCAGAAGGACGATTTGATCAAACAAGGAGATCGAGTCATTAGTATGGAGTCGTCGTCAAATTCTGGGTAAGAATTAAAATAAAATCTGTTATACTCGGATACTTGAACTAATCATTTTTGTATTCAGATGTGGAATTGAGGTGACATTAAAGACAAGAGCAGGAGAAGAGATGGGCAGGGGGATTCTGGAATCAACTTGGCCATATTTTAAGATAAATGGGAAGCGCATTGGAGCAACCATGGTTGCTGTCAAATTAACCTCTGTCACATCTCATGGACAAGCAAAACAATGGAAAGTAGATTCGCTAGTCAAGCACCCGAAAGCAGGCTGCGAACCCAGATTGGACGATGCTCGACAGATATGCCTTGTTCCATCCAATGTCACGTTCTCGGATCCAGAGGTCGTCAGTTACAACATTAATTTCGGGTGGTTTTGTCGACTTGTGGATAATGACGTTCACGTGTTCACTAATGATGTTGACCTTGGAGTTCTTCTTCAACTCAACGAAAGCCCATCTATGGAGGGGATCCATCTGGATGTCTACTTCGAAGATCTTCAGACTCATCGAGTAGGTGTATTGTCAGGAGATATTGCTTCACAATACAGAAAATCAGCAAGTGGAGCAATCTTCCCTCTTCACATTGAAGAAGAACACAGCGACATCATAAGGAGATTGAGAGGGTGGCTCGGTCTCAGGTTCTCTACAGATCACGTTCAATTTGCTTAGGAAGCTTCGGGAGCTGGAAGAGTGTGCCGAGAACACTAGAACAGCTGCAGTCGGGGATCACACATGTTGATTCGGATCGCAAAAGAAAATCATCAATCGTTTTGTCAGCTGCACCTGTGGCATCTCATGCTGCAATAAGTCACAAGGAAATGATGTTGGATGATAAGATTTATCCTTGTAGGGTTAAATATTGCAGCGTCAACCCAAACTTCAATTACAGGCCACTCAACCAGGAACGTGTAGCTGAGCTCATGGAGAAGATGAAGGACGACAATTCTTATACCGTTCCACATAATGCTGTTTTGTGTCCATACTATGAAAGAAGGAAGGGCGCTGACAAAGTCTGGATCACAACACCAGAACAACTCATGAAGATTCAGACGGAGAATAAAAATCTATCAAGTACTACATCATTAGTGGCCAGCACACAATAACGGCAGCCCAACGACTTCTCGATGAACACAACAAAGGAACGATGGCAACAAAACTTTCCGAGCATACCCGTGAGAAGCTGACAAAAAGATCGGCGTTTTTAGCTAAGCCGAATCTCACAATCGAGCAGTACCATAAGTTATCGGCGGAATGGGACGCTGCCGACACCAACCACTACAACAGCAAAATATGGGAGAAGTTTAAACACACGCGAGCCGTGTGGGAATCTCTTCAGCGACCACAAAGAGCTACCGCAGGGAATACACAATCTGCGGAATACCGGGTAAGCAAATTGTTTGGGCGGGATTTATCTCGCCGGTATATTAATCTGTCTTTTTCCTCAGAGAGTTGAAGAAATTGCAGCAGTTGATTTTGCCCAGGTGGGCGGGAAGGAAACATCCTTTCTGATGATGTTGATTTCTTGCCCCGAAGATAGGATCTTTGCCAAATGGTTGGGGATTATGGAATCCTTTTCAAAAGGAACACTGAAGAAGAAGCAGACAAGTGAAGGGGAGCCCTCAGAAAAGTCTGCAAAGAAACCCAGTAAGACGCCGAAGGCTAAGTCTGTTCAATCTACAAAGGATGTAGACAACGATTTCAAGCTCACATGGTTGAAGCCTTTAAATGGAACAACGATGGAGGAGATGGAAGTCTTGGCTGATTTGGTGATCGATGGCAAACTACAAATTAATAACAGCAGCCCAACCTCTCCTTTTCATCTCAAGGCAATGGAGTTGAAGACGGTCAGGCATTTCAAGGAGTGGTTGGGAATACACTGCCACAAACTGGGTTGGACCTCGACTTCAACATATGAAGAGGTCAGCAAATATTTGCATGTGACGAACGATGATATGCTTGTCGAATGGGTGAACCAATCGGAAGATCTAGGCAAGAATCTATTGCACGCCAACGCCAAAAAGGAGAACATTGGGATGACGCCTTCTCTTATGGCAGTCCTTCAGCAGCGGAGAACCGAATTGAACCTTATAAAGGAGGATGCTACGAATCACGACAAGCCCTACAGATGTTTGTTGTTAGATTCGGAGACTTTATGGGGTAACATCACTGCTTGTAGGAAACCGTTTCAATTGTTCGTGATGGATCGGCGGGTGTCAAAAAATCTTTCGACAGATAGGGCACTAGAGGATCTGGTGGAGAAACTTAGCCGTGCAAGCATATACATAGAAGGTATTTATTATTGAATTCATGCTTGCGCTCTTCACTGATACCTACTTTTTCAGGTATTTATTTCTTGATTCTTGCTCATGTCACCGATACTTTTGCCTTCGCCTTCGCCAAGAAGAATAGACATCGTTGGACAGGATTTTATATGAACGATGCTAATCCCAAGTGCATTGATACGTTGTTCACTTGGTTGTTAGGAATGCGCCAAACAATTTCAAGCTTCCAAATGACTGGCCAGGCATCTGTTTGCACTCCAACGGCCCTGAACCTCCATCCGATACACCGATAGGTATGAGTGACGTATTCGGCAATGTACGTTATCCAAACATTACAAGTCAAGCGGCACGGAGCATCGTCAACTTGATCAGGGGTCCTCACAGTGATGCGTGGGTTTTTGACTACTGCACTAGGGGGTCCGTCTTGAAGGAGTGTTACCTTCGGCATACATGTGTGTTTGCCGTTGAAAAGGATAAGACCATGGTTGAGGACCTGAACAAGTGGATAGATTGGGTCTCAACTGAGTACCCCAACGAATCCATAAAGGCGTATTTGAGAAAGTTCCCTCCAGATAAGTGCGATAGCTCTGAAGGTGAATCTGGTTCAATCTCGGAGTCTGAGAACGAACTTCAATCAGATATTAGACCGGAAGTTATCTCGAGGAGTACAGAACATTCGCACACTCCAGGACCCATGGAAACATCAATAGAAGATGCAGAAGATCTTGAACCATCTCACAAGCGGCTTAGACCTTCTTCGCCTCACTCAGAAGGTAATAGCGAAGAAGAATTGATAATGAATTGTAGAGTGATGAATAGTTGTAAATGAGTGTAACATAAGGCATTTTTGTATATTTCTTTTATATTTGTACAGAAAATAAATTCTCAAGGATTAATGAAGCTTTTAGTTCAAACATGGGTCACACATTAACAAGGTAAATAATATACCTTGATAATTTTAAGGTCAGCTAATTATCATTTTGCAGATGTAATGAAATAATTGAGAACATGGATTTTCAGCATTGCATGAGGTAAGAGAGGGGTTTGGCGACAATTTCTTGTGCCACATGTCAGAATGACAGAGTTCATGCAGGAAATGGATAATAATGCAGCTCAAAACATCGTTACCATGGGGGCCACTTCATCATCATTTTTATTGGCTTCAGTTCCGAAATCAATTTCTTCAGCGCATGCAATATCTGAATCTTGTAAGGATGATGTACAATTAAATGATGAAGGGATAGGGCAACGAGAATAGTGGCAAACGGATAAATGTGAAAGGGAGCAAACAAGTGATTTGCAAAGTATTCAAGAGGCAACGCTATCTCATGTTACTCATGGCCATATTGTGTTGTTGGATGTCAATGGTGTTCTGCTTCATCGACAAAGGCCCCAGGATAGAAAAAAGAAATCAAACAAGGAGATTTCATTCCTTGTCATGGTAAATTTCGATATGATATTATTTTTCGTCCAGGGTTGGATCGTCTCTTTCAAAAGCTTAAGGAGATGGGTGCGCTTGTGGGGATTTGGTCATGCATGCAGATTCATAACTTAACACCTGTTGAATTTACTTAAGAAACATTGTAGTGTTGCAGAAGAGGTGATTCGTAAAGATTGGATTTTTGACCAGCGAATATGTTATAAACCTCTCGAATTTCACAATATAAGAAAGGAAAGCAAGCCATACTTCTTCAAGAATGAAAGAATAATTGGGACTCATGGGGAGATCAGTCGCTTAAGGATAATGAAGAACGCACAGATGTTAGTAGTAGACGACTCTCCTCAGAAGGCTATGCTCAACCAAAACATTGCTTGTATTCATCCAATCACTTTCGATCCATATTCTGATACCGATATCATGGATGAGCTAGTGAACTACTTGGATACGTGCCTCAGAAAGAAGAATCTCGAAAATTTTTGTGAGCAGTATCCACCGTATCATACATTTCCTGAAGCTTTTCTTTCTCGTGATATTGAATTTTATAAAATGAAGGATAGCAACCGGGCGCTTTATAATATTATTCTTAAGGAACGTCAGTTTTTAGATGAGCCTTTATGCAGACCTTCTCTTATCACATCTTATGTATTAACAAGGATGGCAACTCCCAATTGCATTCGTGAGAGTGTTAAGTGGTGGCAACAACATCAAGATATTGACCAAAATGATTTGATTAATCCGGAGAGTGATGATTTAGACAAAATGAAGAAGATTTCTTTGTATGATAGGAAGAAAGTATTTATAAAAAATTAACATGTTGATAAGAAAATGATTTCATTTGTAATTATGTTTGATAGTATTTCTTCATTATTGTAAACTATTTTTAGAATAATATGAATATTCTAAGATATTTTAGGAATATTCCTTACTAAGTAAGGTTATTGAAGGATTAATTAATTAATTAATTAATATTTAAGGCTTAATTACATATTAATTAAATGATTAATTAATAATTAAAACTTAAGTATTAATTAGTAATTTATTTTATATTCCCATTTTCACGTATCATGCCCACTTTAGTTACAACGTGCATATAAATTTATTATATAAGACTAGGACACATGCCCACTGTTGGTGGGCTTAATTATTTAATAATAATTTATCCCTTAACCTAGTTGTTATTCTTAACTTGATCAAGTTATTTCTAAGCTGGACCATTAAACCAATTATTATTCTTAATATTGTGAGTTTATTCTTATGTTGGACCCTTAATCCAGTTGTTATTATTAACATAATGAGCTTATCCTTAATATTTTATGCATAAGCTTAATTATTTAACAATCTTTAACCCATTTATTTGATTCTTAAGCTAAACCCTTAATCCAATTGTTATCCTTAATGCGGTGAATTTATTCTTAAGTTAGACCCTGGACCCAATTCTTGTTCTTAACTTGGTGAATTTATTCTTAAGTTCTTATACATGGAGTTAACTATTTAATGACCCTTAACCCAATTAATATTCTTAACCTAATGAGTTTAGCATTAAGCTATATACTTAACTTCCTAGGTTAACTAGGTTAAACACCTTATGTATAGACTTTTAACCCAATTCTTATCCTTAACCCTGTGGGTTTATCGTTAATCACCCATGCCATGTGTGATGTGGATTTAGAATTTAGGGTGGCCATATAATGGGGCCATGTGAATTTAGATTTATGATGATCATTTATAAGGCATTGATGATAGATATACATTGAATAAATTTATTATATAAGATAGTACATGTGTCCATTGTTGGTGGGCTTAATTATTTAATTAATAATTTACTATTACTCAATTGTTGCCCACTTTCCACTAGCGGGTGGTATTTGACCGGTAGTAAATTAAAATAATGCCACGCCATTAATTATTACTACCACTGTGCTTTTCCATTAGAGTGGTTAATTGAATTAAAAAATAAACTAGCAGTGCATAATTTTCATTTAACTGGTTATTATAAAGAGGGTTTTTACATATATATATTATACATACATATGTAATAAATGTGCACCTACTCAGTATTTTTAATTAAAAAAATATATTAAATCTCCAACTTTTTCATTGTTATTTTCTTATATAGAATTATTAATTATAATTTACTAGTGTCTCTCTTTATATGTGTGTGTGTGTGTGTGGGTGTATAACAATGTACACCCACACACACACACACACACACACACACACAACACACACTATATATATATATTATATATATATATATTATACACAAGCATGTGGTTGTTGAGAGAAAGAGAGAGATCTTTCAGTTATTACATATTTCATATATAATATAAAATATATATATATATATATATAATTATATACTCACGTACATATGTATGTATGCTTATTTATACATAAGAATTATTTATTTTGATTATACTTATAAAGAAATTTCTCATATATGTCATTTATGTCATAAAAAAAGACTCTTCAGAGATCTGCATATTATTTGCAATAACTTTGTTCTTTCTGCAAAATAAGTATATAAAATAATGTGTGTGTCTAATATATATATATATATATTCTTACATGTAAATGAGTGATATTTTGCTGAATCTTATGTTCGCTCTTTATTTTAAAGTTCTAATTTATCGTTTTTCATTGATTTTTTTGAAAGCTATAAAAAGCAAAACCTAATTTCATTAATCTTGATACACGTGTCATTCAATTATGCTCGGTAGTCATACAAGCGAGCAAAATTGCCTGATTATTTGGCTACCACCGAAAAAGCCATGTAGGCGCCACATAGGTGCCACGTAAGTGCCAATTAGAATAATTAAATAACCAGCAAGTGGAAAACTAAACCATAGTAAAATAAATAATTTCTTTTATTTTAATTGGTTGAGGCAATTAACCACCCGCTAGTGGAAGTGGGCCTTAGGTTCTTGGTGAGTTCTTAGGTTTTACTTAACTATTTAATAATTTTTTACCTAATTATTATTCTTAACATGATGATTTTATTCCTAAGTTGAGCCCCTAATGCATTAACTTGGTGAGTTTATCACTAAACTAAAACCTTAATCTAATTGTTATCCTTAACTTGGTAATCTTAACCTAGTTATTATCCTTAACTTAATGAGTTTATTCTTATTATTATATTTAACCTAACTCTTAACCCAGTTATATTTTTAAGCTAGACCCTTAACCCACCTTAACCTCATGAGTTTAGGATAACCATCAGATTGAATTTAGGATAACTATTAAAAGAAACTTAGGATGACTGTTGAATAGAATTTATGATGGCCTTTGGATATAATTTAAGATTGGTTGTTGATGGGGTGTTCATAACAGACAAATTTGATCTTTAATGATTAATATTTGCTAAAGAAATTATGCATATTTAATATATTTAAAATACACACACACATATATATAGGAATATTCAAGGACATTTAAAGAATATTCTATTGTGGGCCACATGAGATGAGTGTTTAACCATGGCACTTTGGCCCCAATCTATTTCATTACAAACTTATGAATTTACCTTTCAATTAAAATTAATTAAGGCCCATTAACTTAGTTGGTCAAAGCGTCATGTTAATAATGAGAATCGAAACTTGCATGGGCAATCGAAACATTTAAGGTAATGAGATTTAACATCCAAAGAATGTTCTAGGTCCATAAATCCAAAGAATATTCTTAAAATATTTATGAATATTTAGGGAATATTCTATTATAAGTAAATTTAACATCCAAAGAATATTCTAGGTCCATAAATCTAAAGAATATTTATTGACATCTAAGGAATATTCTATTGTAAGTCACATGGGAGGAATATAAAGGTAAGTGTCTAATTGTGGCACCTGTTTCTATAAACTTACGAAACATTTCACTTCTACCACTAGTTAAGACCCATTATTTTAGTTGGTCAAAGCATCGTGTAAAGGATAATGAGCTTTAACATTTAAAGAATATTTTAGGTCCATAAAACCAAAGAATATTCTAGGAATATTATGGACATCCTATGGAATGTTCTATTGTGGGCCACATAAGAGGAATATGAAGGTGAGTGTCTAACCATGACACATTTTCACTACAAACCTATGGATTATTTCAATTTTACTTTTCAATACAAACACAGTTAAGGCCTATTAGCTCAATTGGTCAAAGCGTTTGTTAATAACGCAAAGGTCGTAAGTTTGAAACTTATATGGGCCAATTTATTTGTACCATGGAACATTTAGAATAATGATTTTAAGATATTTATGGACACCTAAGGAATATTTTATTGTGGACCATGGAACATTTAGGGTAATAAGATTTAACATCTAAAGAAATATTTTAGGAGTATTTATGGACATCTAAGGAATATTTTATTGTGTGCCATATGAAAGGAATATGGTGAGTGTCTACCATGGCACTTGGGCCCAATATGTTTCTTGTCATAGTTCTAACATGGTGGGTTGACTACCTGGGTAAAGATTGTGGTATATGTGGGTAAAAGACCCAAGCAGACTTGGGTCATCACGACTAGGGGCCTTTTCATAAACACCAATTGGCCCTTTGTCTAGTTGCATAAGGGGAGAGGGAAAGGTTCTAACATTTGGTATTAAAGCGGTTTTGAGTTCGATTCTCATTAGGGGATGAACTTTGTAAAGCTCACATCACTAAGGTTAGCGCACTTGTCCTTGCCTAACTAAACCCCTCTGGCCCGATTAACATGTGATGTGAATACAAGTGAGCTAGGTGCGAGTCAAGCGTGACTAGAAACGCCTTTAGTTGCACCTTCTAGGAGGAAGGGCATGAGTAGAAACGAGTATAGCCAGCGAGCTAGGTGCGAGTCAAGCGTGAGTAGAAACGCATTTAGTTGCACTTTTTAGGAGGAAGGGCATGAGTAGAAACGCCTCTGGTTGCACCTTCTAGGAGGAAGGGCATGAGTAGAAATGCCTCTGGTTGCACCTTCTAAGAGGAAGGGCATGAGTAGAAATGCCTCTGGTTGCACCTTCTAGGAGGAAGGACATGAGTAGAAATGCCACTAAGGTTGGTGCATATTGGGATATGTAGGCAAAAGACCGGGTCATCACGACATGGGGCCCTCTCATAAACACCAATTGGCCCTTTGCCTAATTGCATAGGGTAGGACTCTAAGTCTTTTGCCTAATGGGGCCTTTGAGTCAGACTCTTAGGGTTATCTTGGAAGACTTTTAGGGTTATCTTGGAAGACTTAACGTTGCTCAACATTGAATGGCCACTTGGCAGCCACGTGTTGCCGCGTGTTGACCCTTCGAGCTAAAACTCTGACAAAACTACAAACCATTTCAACCATCAATATAAAAACTATTTAAAACCCATTATTTTTGGTCAAAGCATTGTGCTAAGGGTAGTGACCTTTAACATCTAAAGAATATTCTAGGTCCATAAAATCAAAGAATATTCTAGGAATATTAGGGATATTTATGGAATGTTCTATTGTGGGCCACAAGGAATATGAAGGTGAGTGTCTAACCATGATACATGTTTCGCTACAAACCTATGGACCATTTCAATCCGTGCGTACATTGACGACCTTCTGATTCTCCAAAGAATATTTTAGGATAATGATTTTAAGAATATTTATGAACATCTAAAGAATATTTTATTGTGGTCCACATGAAAGGAATATGAAGGTGACTGTTTACCATGGCACTTAGGCCCAATATGTTTCACTATAAACTACGAACCATTTCAACCATTAATATAAAACTAGTTAAGACCCATTATCTTAATCATTATGTTAAGGGTAATGAGCTTTAACATTTAAAGAATATTCTAGGTCCATAAAACCAAAGGTCAATTTATTTGTACCATGGAACATTTATAATAATGATTTTAAAAATATTTATGGGGAATATTTTATTGTGGACAATAGAACATATAAGGTAATGAGATTTAACATATAAAGAATATTTTAGGAATATTTATGAACATTTAAAGAATATTTTATTGTGTGCCATATGAAAGGAATATGAAGGTGAGTGTCTACCATGGACTTGGGCCCAATATGTTTCACTATAAATTACAAATCATTTCAACCATCAATACACAACTATTTAAGACCCATTATTTTAGTTGGTCAAAGCATTGTGCTAAGGGTAATGAGCTTTAACATCTAAAGAATATTCTAAGTCCATAAAACTAAAGAATATTCTAGGAATATTATGGACATTTATGGAATGTTCTATTGTGGGCCACATGAGAGGATATGAAGGTGAGTGTCTAACCATGACACATGTTTCGCTACAAACCTATGGACCGTTTCAATTTACCTTTTAATATAAATATTGTTAAGTTTATTAGATCAGTTGGTTAGAGCGTCTTGCTAATAATGCGAAAGTTGTAAGTTCAAAACTTACATGGGCCAATTTATTTATTTAACATACAAAGAATATTTTAGGAATATTTATGGACATTTAAGGAATATTTTATTATGAGCTACATGAAAGGAATATGAAGGTGAGTGTCTACCATGGCACTTGGGCCAATATGTTTCACTATAAACTACAAACCATTTCAACCATCAATACAAAACTAATTAAGACCCATTACAATATGGGTAATGAGCTTTAACATTTAAAGAATATTCTAAGTCCATAAAACCAAAGAATTTTCTAAGAATATTATAGACATTTATGGAATGTTTCTATTGTGGGCCACATGAGAGAATATGAAGGTGAGTGTATCTTTCACTACAAACGTATGGATTGTTTCAATTTTACTTTTCAATACAAACACAGTTAAGGCCCATTAGCTCAATTGGTCAAAGTGTTGTGCTAATAATGTGAAGGTTGTAAGTTGGAAAATTACATTGACCGATTTATTTGTACCATGGAACATTTAGGGTAATGAGAATATTTTAAGTCCGTAAAAGCAAAGAATATTCTAAGAATATTATGGACATTTTTGGAATGTTTTATTGTGGGCCATGAGAGGAATATGAAGGTGAGTGTCTAATGAGAATATTAGGTCCATAAAACCAAAGAATATTCTAGGAATATTAATTGTGGGCCGCATCAGAGGAATATGAAGGTGAGTGTCTAACCATAACACATGTTTCAGTACGAATCGTTTCAATTTTACATTTTAATACAAACACAGTTAATGCCATTAACCTAGTTGGTGAGAGCGTTGTGCTAATAATGCAAATGTCGTAGTTCAAAACTTACATGGGACCATGAAACATTTAGGGTAATGAAATTTAACTTCAAAAAATATTTTAGAAATATTTATGGACATGTAAGGAATATTTTATTGTAGGCCACATGAAAGAATCTACCATGCACTTGGCCAATATGTTTCACTACAAACTACAAACCTTTTCACTTCTACCTTGTAATACAAAGGCTTATTAGCTTAGTTGGTTAAAGCATTGTGTTAATAACGTGAAGGTCGTAAGTTTAAGATTTTCATGGGCCATTTCTTAACTTATTAATGAGATTTAAGATTCAAAGAATATTTTAGAAATATTTATGGACATCTAAGGAATATTCTATTGTGGGCTAATTTATTAACTTATTAATGAGATTTAACATTCAAAGAATATTTTAGAAATATTTATGGACATCTAAGGTATTCTATTGTGGGCTAATTTATTAACTTATTAATGAGATTTAACATTCAAAGAATATTTTAGAAATATTTATGGACATCTAAGGAATATTCTATTGTGGGCCACATGTGAAGGTGAGTGTCTACCATGGCACTTGGCCTTTGTCATAGTTTTTATTATGACTCCTTTTTACTTTGGATGATTGATTATTACTTACTGAACTAACTATGACTCCTTTTTTACTTTGGACATTGATTGTTGTTGCATATTGAACTATGTTGATAAGTCCTAGGTGTAGAAGAAATAGGCCCGCTTAGTGCACTTAATATTTAGTGATGGTTCAGCCGAGTGTCATTACTATTTATAAAGAAACTCTAGGCAAAGCTAGCACTTCCATCTAGAAAACTCTTACCCTCATTTAATGTGTTTCGGTTAGGTTTTTGGGTGGTTTTGGTGAGTTTAACATGTCAAATATGGGTAGAAACACCCTAGGGTTGCCCTAACCCCACGTCTTAACCCCCTTAGGTTAGGGTTTAGGGTTTGATGGGTCATTAAGTTAACTCACCAAGTATATTACCTTTGGGAATGAGATTCTGTGCCAACCCACTTACATAAACAGAAAAACAAGGAAGGGGGGGGCCTCTAACATATATTAAGTAGTATATGTAGAAAAATTCCTAAGTTCATGACTAAGTTCGTTACTCTTTTATCAGTGCAAGCTTAGCTTGTGTCGTTAAGGCACAACCCCATGTTGTGCAACCCTAACTTCCAGTCGATAGGGGTACGTCCCACCTTTGGGGTAGCTTACCCTTAATGTTGGCGAATCCATGACTAGAAGATCTTGTCGGAATGTACATTCCAAGGCTTAAAAGTTAAGGCATGTTTTCAACCTCCTCCTCCACGTCAAGTTAGGTGTAACACTCACATCTAAGCAAGACACATCCATGTCCTTGTTCAATTGTGGGCAAGGGATCTTGGCTGATAAGTTCTTGTTACTCAATTCTTAAGGTTTTACTAGGGGGTTCTAGAATTGGCACTTAAGAGTCACGTTTATGATACTTGGTGTAACACTTGAATTTAAGGGGCTACAACATGATAGCCCACATAGTGGGAAACAATGTCACATAAAGAACAACTTAAGCTCATTAGCATGAGCCCTTTCGTGAGGCACTCGCAAGGTCATATACTTAGGGTTATCCAAACTTAATAGTTGGGAGTTTGTTAGTAGAACACTCGTGTCTGCCTACGGCGCACACTCGTGTCCTCACTAAGTATTAGCCCTAAGTTTAGGGTATAACTTGGCCACTCAAACCCTTAGGGTTACCCCTTATTGCCCTAAAGGGGTTATACTCTTAGATGAGGGTGACTCCTCAAGAGGTAAGTGACAATGCCTTAGCTCTATTACGGGGTATGTGTAAGACACATTTTCTTAATAAGGTTAGGGCATGAGCTTGTTTAGGTCTACTAGGATAGGATTCTAAAGTCCATTCGGGTTATCCTCTAGGGTTCAAGGGATAGTCATTTTAGGGGACTTAGAGTAGGAATCTGAGTCTTCTACCTAATTAGGCATCTGAGTCAGACTCTTGGGGTCATTTTAAAAGACTTAGCGTTACTCACACAGGGTGATGACGCAAAATGGCCACTTGGCAGCCACATGTTGCCATGTGCTGGCCCTTTGGATTAAAACTCTAACAACTTTAATTTGTTTCACTAAAAACTACGGACCTTTTCACTTCTATCTTTCAATAAAAAAATAGTTAAGGCCCATTAGTGCAGTTGGTTAAAGCATCGTGTTAATAATGTGAAGGTCATTGGTTAAAGCATCGTGTTAATAATGCAAAAGTCATAAGTTTGAAACTTTTTTTGTCCCATGGAACATTTAGGGCAATAAGATAAGGAAATATTCTAGGAATATCTATTGAGAAGTGCTTTAGCATATTCTATTGTGGGTCACATGAGAGGGTAATGAAATAAGGAAATATTTTAGAAATATCTATTGAAAAGTGCTTTAAGATATTCTATTGACATGAGATCGCACTTGGCCTTCACTACAAACCTACAGACCTTTTCAATTTTTCCTTTCAATGCAAAATTAGTTAAGGCTTATTAATTGAGTTGATCAAAGCATCATGTTAATAATGTGAATGTCGCAAGTTTGAAACTTGCAAGGGCCAATTTTTTAATTTAACATCCAAGAAATATTTTAGGAATATCTTTTGAAAAGTGTTTAAACTAGTTAAGGCTAAACTAGTTAAGGCCCAATAGCATAGTTGGTCAGAGGGTGAATATCTATTGAGAAGTGCTTAAATCAATTAAGGCTCATTACCTCATTTGGTCAGCGCTCCAAGGAATATTTTATGAATATCTATTGAGAAGTGCTTAAACTAATTAAGGCTCAATAGCTTATTTGGTTAGAATGTCAGAGTTTTAATCTAAAGGGCCAAGATGTGAATGTCAAGTGGCCATTCAATATCAACACCCTGTGTAAGCAATGCTATGAGAGTTTGATTTAAATACCTAAATAGGCAAAATTTTAGGATCCCCTTAAAATGACTCCAACTTTAGGTCTTCGCCCCAGGAGACCTAGACAGGCTCATGCCATAACCTCACGACCGAAACATGTCTCACACATACCCCCGTGATAGATAAAGCATTGTCATTTACCCCTTGAACAATTAAGGCTAGTACTTAGTGAGGACATGAATGTGCATTATATGTGGACACGAGTTTTATTATACTCCCTAAGGCTAGGTTTACACAACCCTAACCACATGACCATGTGAGTGTCTTAGAAAAAGGGCTTATGCTAATGAGCTTAGGTTGTTCAACCCTTAGACATTCACACATCCCCATGAAGAACATCCATTAGCCAAGTGTACTTGCCCAATTATGAGATCTAACCTCCCTTGAGCAGATGCTCATGGCTTACACCAACTCGTTGAGCAAATGTTTTTTAAAGATTGATAACTTACAAGATTAAACTCTCTGCCCAAAGAACATGACTTGGGCGTTGTACCATGTATCATCTAGCCTAGTGTCACAAGTTTATGTACATTGTTTCTCAAGATGTGGGCTATCTCACTATAGCCCTTCAGATGCCAACCTTGGGACCCTCTTTCCATGAACCTTCAAGAACATGGTAAAAAGAACCTATCAGCCAAGATGCCACGCCCACAATTGAACAAAGACATGAATGTGTCATGTTTAGTTGAGAGTGCTACTCTTTGTTTGACACGGAGGAAGAGGATGGAGACATGCTCAACCTTTGACTAGTAGAACATGTACTTCGATAAGACTTCTCATGAATGGACTCACCAACGATAAGGTTTGGACAACCCTTAAGGTGTGGCATACCCATGTGCACTGAAAGTAAGGGCAGCACAACATGGGTTATGCCTTCACAACACAAGTTAAAACTTACATTAGTAAGAGAATAACGAACTCACTTATGAACCCAAGAAATCTTATTACTTTATTTCCATGATGGAGCCCCCCCTTCCACTCCTCTTACTTGCTTAAGTGGGCTAGCATGGAAATCCAATCCCAAAGTAAACTACTTGGTGAGTTTACCTCTAAACCCTAACATGAGGGGTTTAGGGTGTGGGGTTAGGTTAAACTTAGGGGTGTTTCTAGCCATATTTGACACATTAAACTCACCAACTCAAACATCAAAAATGAGGTGAGAGTTTTCTAAATGGAAGTACTAGCTTTGCATAGAGTTTTTTACAAGTACCTAACAACACCCAGCTGGACCATCACTAGATACCCAAGTGCACAAACAAACCTCTTTCTTTAACACCTAAGAGTCGTCAACATACTTTGGTAGGTGACAATAATCAACCTTCAAAGTAAAGAGTAATCATAGTAAAAATTATAACACAAAAGGTGAATGTCTTTTGAGAAGTGCTTAAACCAATAAAGGCCCATTAGCTCACTTGGTCAACGCATGAATATCTATTAACAAGTGACATATTCCAACACCAATGGAATTTAACACCTAAGGAATATTCTAGAAATATTTAGGGACATCCAAAGAATACTTTATTGTGGGCCACATTATAGGGATATGACCCTACAAACCTATGACTTTTTCCTCTTCCTTTCAATACAAAACCAATTAAGACCTATTAGTTCAATTGATCAAAATATTGTGCTAATAACGTAAAAGTCACAAATTCAAACTTGCATGGGCCAATTTTTTGTCCCGTAAAACATTTAGGGTAATGAGATTTATCATCTAAAGAATATTCTAAGAATATTTAAGACATCCAACCAATATTCTTTTGTGGGTCACATGAGAGTAATGAGATTTAACATTTAAAGAATATTTTAGGAATATTTAGGATATCCAACTAATATTCTTTTGTGGTCACGGGAGAGAAATGAGATTCAACATTCAAAGAATATTCTAAGAATATTTAGGGACATCCAACCAATATACTTTTGTGGCCCATATGAAAGGAATATGAAGGTGAGTCAATTTGTTTCACTACAAACCTAAAGACCTTTTCCACTACTTCCTTTTAATATAAAACTAGTTAAGGCCCATTAGTTTAGTTGGTTAGAGTATTGTGCTAATAATGTGAAGGTCACAGTTCAAAACTTGTATGGGCCAATTTCCTTATCCCATGGAACATTTAGGGTAGTGAGATTTAACCATGGCACTTGGCCTCAATCTGCTTCTGCATTTAGGTAATGAGATTTAACCATGGCACTTGACCCCAATTTGCTTCATTACAAACCTACAGTTGTTTAACCATGGCACTGGACCCCAATTTGCTTCATTACAAACCTATAGTTGTTTAACCATGGCACTTGGCCTCAATTCTACATTTAGGGTAATGAGATTTAACCATGGCAGTTGGCCCCACTTTGCTTCACTACAAACCTACAACTGTTTGACTTCTTTCTTTCAATATAAAACTATTTAAGTCTCATTAACTCAGTTGATCAAAGCGTTATGTTAATAACATGAAGGTTGCAAGTTCAAAATTTGCATGGGCCATTTTCATAATCCCATGAAACATTTAACATTCCTAGAATAATGAGATTTAACATCCAAAGAATATTCTACAAATATTTAGGGACTGTTAACATAGCATAACTTTCCTATGTGCAGAAATTACTGTTCACAGCGAAAAGCTTTGCCAATTAAAGTGTATGGGATTTCAACCTAGAAAACTCTATATATGTACTTATCTTTTCTCTAAGGTCAAGAATAGGATTTTGCTTTGGCTATTGCCATGTATAAGCATTCATAATATATCATAAACATGCACTTGCATTACTAAATGAATACAAAGAGATAGCAAGTGTGGAGACTTACTTCTCTCCCAAAGATACTCTCTCTCATGCATTGCTCTCCATAGCTCTCCATATCCTTCATAGCCTTCATAGTCTCTCTCCCCTCTTGCCTTAACTTGCCCCTAACTGAATCCTGTCCTCCTCTAACCATCATAACTGTCTACTTCCTGCAACCGTAGGATCCTTCCTACCTGTAGGATTTTTCCTACTGCCGTAGGATTTTCCTGTATACAGGATATTTTCATATTATTACTTTCCTACAAGTTATTTCTCCACCGTAGGAAAGTCCTATGTATGTAGTTCCTACATGCTATATTTTTGGCCCCTAACAAGGACATCTAACTAATATTTTATTGTGGGAAGTTGAATGTCTAACCATGACACTTGGCCCCAATCTACTTCACTACAAACCTATGGACCTTTCACTCCTTACTTTCCAATTGTGAAATTGGCCATGCAATTTTCAAACTTGCGACCTTCGCATATGCTCTGATCAACTAAAACATTTAACATCTAAAGAATATCTATTAAGAAGCGAAAGAAGCTATTCTACGAGTGATACTAGGAATATCTATTGACAAGTGGGACACCCTATTTTAGGAGTGATCTTAGGAATATCTATTGAGAAGCAAGAAACACTATTCTATGAGTGATACTAGGAATATCTATTGAAAAGTGGGGAAACACTATTCTATGAGTGATATTGAGAATATCTATTTAAGAAGTGAGAGACGCCATTTTATGAGTGATATTAGGAATATCTATTGGGAAGCAGAGACATTATTTTAGGAGTCGAAGAACTTAGGAATATCTATTAAGAAGCAGGAAACACTATTCTAGGATTGATCCTACAAATATCTATTGGGAAGCGAGAGACACTATTTTAGGAGTCGAAAAACCTAAGAATATTTATTAAGAAGTGGGAAACACTATTCTAGGATTGATCCTACAAATATCTATTGGGAAGCGAGAGACATTATTTTAGGAGTCGAAAAACCTAGGAATATTTATTAAGAAGTGGGAAATACTAGTTTACGACTCATCCTATGAATATCTATTGGGAAGCGGGAGACATTATTCTAGGAGTGATCCTAGAATATATATTGGGAAGCGGGGGACACAATTCTATAAGATATCCTAAATATTCTAAGAGTGACCCTAGGAATATCTATTGGGATGCGATAGATGCTATTCTAGGAGTGATCCTAGAAATATCTATTAAGATGTGGGGAGATGCCATTGTATGAGTGATCCTAGGAATATCTATTGAAAAAGTGAGAGATGCAAAGTGATCCTAGGAATATCTATTGAGAAGCGGGGGATGCGGAGTGATCCTAAAAAATAACTATTGAGAAATGGGAGATGCTATTTTAAAAGTCGAAGAACCTAAGAATATTTATTAAGAAGTGAGAGACTCTATTTTAGGAGTGATCGTAGGAATATCTATTGGGAAGCGAGAGACATTATTTTAAGAGTCACAGAACCTAGGAATATCTATTAAGAAGTGGAAAACACTATTTTAAAATTGATCCTACGAATATCTATTAGGAATCAAGATACATTATTCTAAAAGTGATCCTATAATATCTATTGGGAAGCGAGGACGTTATTCTAGAAGTGATCCTAACAATATCTATTAAGAAGCAGGAGACACTATTCAATGAATGATACTAGAAATATCTATTGGGAAGTGGGAGACATTATTCTAAGAGTGACCCTAGGAATATCTATTGGGATGCAAGAGACTCTATTTTGAAGAGTGATCTTAGAAATATCTATTAAGACGGGGAGTCACCATTGTATAAATGATCTTAGGAATATTATTGGGAAGCGAGAGAAGTTGAGTGATCCTAGGAATATCTATGAGAAGTGGGAGATGCGGAGCAATCCTAAGAAATATCTATTGAGAAACGAAGAGATGCTATTTTGAAAGTCAAAGAACTTAGGAATTATTTTTTAAGAAGCAAGAGATGCTATTTTAGGAGTGATCCTAGGAATTATCTATTGAGAAGCAAGAGACATTATTCTAAAAGTCGAAGAACTTTAGGAATATCTATTGAGAAGTAAGAGATGTTATTTTAGGAGTCAAATAATCTAGGAATATCTATTGAAAAGCGAAAACACTATTCTAGGAGTCGAAGAATATGAGACACTATTTTAGGAATTGAAAAATATTTTAAGAATATCTATTAAGAAAGCAAGACACTATTCTAGGAGTCGAAGAATATTCTAGGAACATCTATTGAAAAGTGGGAGATGCATTATAAGAGTGATCTTAGAAATATCTATTGAGAAGTGGGAGACATTATTTTAAAGGAATATCTATTAAGAAGCACAAGACACTATTATAGAATCTATTGAAAAAGTATTCTAGGGATATCTAGGGCACATTCATGGAGGTTTCCTTAGGAGTGATCCTAGGAATATCTATTGAGAAGCAGAAGACACTGTTCTAGAATTTATTAAAAAGAATATTTTAGGAATATTTAGGGCACATAACTTTAACATTCATGGATATTCTAGAAATATTTATTGCAAAATAAGAAACACTATGCGAATTCATACCCATTGAAATGTGGGAATTCATATCAATTGGTGGAGTTGCAAAGCATATGCGGTCGTTGGACAAAGGGTGGTTTGTTTTTGGCAAGTCTCACCACTTGTTGCCACCATGCTAAGATCTAGGGCTGAATCATAGCCTACCTACCTTCATCAATAATATTCCTTTGTGGGTGCCATGCCCAACCACAAAATTCTTACATCCTCGCCTTGCCTGCATATCTCTCCAAAACATCAGTTTTACATCCATCTCACCCATTAAAGGCCCATTATTTGAGTTTGCACAAAGCCATATATGGCATTGTTTTGTCACTTCCTAAACCCATGGCAAAAATAAGGAAGAAGAGCTTCAAAATATTGTTTTCATCCTTGGTGAGTGCATGGAGACGTGCTTGATGTTTTAAATCTCTCTACCATGTATGAGAGTGATATGCATGATTAAATCTAGATACAAGCTCATGAATTACTTAGGAATCCCTATAAAAGAGAAACATGTGAAACACTTTGTGAGAGGTCTTTAAAACACTCAAAATTAATGGTAGACCTCTCTCTATAATAGAAAGAACATGAGATTTTATCTCCCTATGTTTTCTCTCTAGATCCCTCTCCATGTTTCTTTCACACACACATTCTCTCTTTGTTCTAACTCTCCTGCATTCTCTCTCTACCTATCTCTATTGTTTTTTTTGTGTTTTATCTCTCACTTTGTGTCATAGTTTTTACTATAACTTGACCCTTTATTTTGAAGGTTAATTGTTGTTACCTACTGGATTTTTGTGATGAATCCTAGATGTAGTGAGAAACAACCCACACTTAGTGCACTTAGGTGTTTAAGGGTAGTTCGGCCAGTTATCACTAGATATCTCAAGAAACTCTAGGCAAAGGTAACATTTACCTTGTAGAAAATTCTCCCCCGGTTTAACGTTCCCAACTAGGTTTCCTCAAGAGTATAGCTTGTTAAAAAAGAGTTAGGGACACCCCTAAGGTTGACCTAACCCTAGGTTGTCAATGCAACTTCCAAGTGAAGTGATTCTATCATTGGTTTGAGTATGCAAAGATCACTTATTATCACCGATATCATATGTGTCACAACCCGATGCAAAATATAGGATATGCTTACATGATACGACTTATAGGATACATGATACGGATATGTCTATAAAATATACCTACAGAATATACCAATAGGATATGCCTATAGAATATACTTATAGGATATACCTACAGGATAAGGAACATATTCTTAGCTCATATCTAAAATTAGTTCTTGGGTATTATTTTTAGCTTATGCCTAGATTAGTTCTTGGAGTTGTGAGTATAAAAGCTCCGACTTAATTGTTGTACAATTAGTTACTATCAACATCAGTCATTCTATAATCATTCTTGTTTGGTTCCTTGTTGTCTTGTTCCTTGCTCTTGCCTTACTCTGAGTTAAGCCTTTTATTCTTATCCTGCTCTTGGGTCGTGGCTTGACAATTTAATAATAACTGCTTTTATAGCTCTTCAATTTACAATTACTTTTTTTTCCTTGGTTCTTCTCCCTTGTTTTCCTTTTTTTCTTTCACAGATCATGGCAGATTTTGAGTAATTTCAACACGAGCATCAAATGTTGCTTCATGAGTTGGCCACTTTGTGCCAAGTGGTCACAAATATGCAAGGTTTCCACCAGCGCGGCACATGCAGCTGATGATGCATCCTCCAAGGTTGCTGTGCAGGCCCTCTCAAGCATCCATGGTTCCCTCCCATCAAACTTTTCTTCGGAGCCAAAGATAAGCATGTTGAAGAAGTTCGGCGGCAATCGCGCCGATTTCCAAGGTTTCCTGAATTAAATTAAGCTTTTGATCCGCATGTAACCACACCACTACTCGACTGATGCACAAAAGGTTGGCCTTTTGGCATCCTTATTAATTGGATCCCCACGAGCTTGGGTTGCCCCTCTGCTGGAGCGTAACAACCCATTGATGAAAGACTTTGAAGGATTCGTAGCTGCCTCTGAAGCTTGCTTTGGAGATCTCGATAAGTACCGTTCCACATGCACAAAGTTAAGGAAGCTTGCACAAGGATCCCAACCAATTTTCGTTTATACATCCAAATTTCAGCAACTTTGCACAAACATTCCATGGGACGAGACTGCATTAATCGAACACTTTCATTTTGGGTTGAGGGATGATGTGAAGGATCTTCTCCTTACGTTACTGGATGCCAAACCTTAGCAGAGATCATGCAACAGGCCGTTCACTGTGACAACCGTTTGTTCGAACGTCATTAAGAAAAATCCCGTCAGCAGTTCCTGCAAGCCAATCATGTAGCTGTAGCACATGTTTCTACGACATCCTTTGGAGTAGTTCCTATGGAGGTCGACAAATATAAGCATGGCCCACTTTCAACTACTGAGAAGCAACGTTGTCATGGTGAGAACTTATGCTTGTATTGTGGTGAAGCAGGATACAAGGTGGTAAAATGTCATGTTAAAGCCAGGAAGTTCAAGATGCATGAAGTTGAAGTTGAAGTTTAGTCGAAAAACTTCAATGTCCACTTCGTTTAGGAGCTGCGAAGTTGGACGTAGGTGCAGGCTCCATTGATGTTGTTCACACCATTTTATCACTCAAGTTTCATGTACACATTCACTTCAATAATTGAGAGCTCAAGGAGTCTGCCCTGTTATACACTGGTGCAAATGCATGCTTCATAGATGACACTTTTGCAGCTCAACATGGCATTCCGGGGGTAAAGTTGAAGTGTGCAGTTCCTATAGAAGTCATAGATGGTTGTTTAATTGTTTCTAGTGTAGTTACCCATGTTATCACACCTCTCTCTTGCACCCATGGCGCATTCAATTGTTCGATTTTCTTCAACTTAATCAAGACTTAGACGACTCTCATTGTTTTCGGCATGCCATGGTTCGTGGTTGCAAATCCTCATATTGACTGGAGGTTTAGGATGCTCACGTTTTCCTCTCCAACAGCCAAGATTAATCTTGTACCTTCCTATGTACATGATATGACCTTAGTGTCTGAGACAATACAAGCTATAGGATTGATTGTGCCTGTTCCTGTATCAATGTCGAAGGTTACTCCTTGATAGAATCCACCTCCTGTCAATTCATCAGCACATTCGCAGGCTCTCCTCACTCTTGTGCATTCACAGACTTTTGTACAGGGTTCTTCCAATCTTGTACACTCGTCAACATCAGCACAGGTTTTCCCCAATCTTACCTTTTTCATTACTCTACTTCTGTTCCATCTTCCAAGATCCTTTCTCTTTTTCATTCACAACTCTCTCCTTCTCCTCTCCATGTTCTTACCACTACTATGCATGAACTTGCCACTGATCCTGTTCCTTTTCATCTTTTTGCTTTTCAAATAACTCCTACGTCCTCTTCTACCTCTCATGTTTTTCAATCTCCTTCTCTTTTTCTTACTTCTTCCCTGCCATCCAAGTATCACTTCTTTTAAGACGCTTTTGATAAGCACAAGGCTACAGTTCTTTCTATTCACAAGTCCTACGACTGTCCTATCGATCTTGTAGAAGGGAAGACTCCACCGTTCAGACCGATTTATGCACTGTCACTTACATAATTGAAGGTTCTTTGTTAATACATCAAGGACAACTTGGCATCCAGATTCATTCGTCACTCAAAGTCCCCTATAGAAGCACCTATTTTCATTATCAAGAAGAAAGATGGGAGTTTGCGTTTGGTTGTGGACTACATGGGTTTGAGTTAAGTCACCATCCAGAACCGGTACCCGTTGCCATTGATCTCGAAACTTTTCGATCGGCTACAAGGAGCAAAGGTGTTCATGAAGATCGACTTACGAGGGGCCTACAATCTTGTATGGATTGGTTCAGGCAATAAATGGAAGATTGCCTTTAGTACAAGATGAACACTTCGAGTATATGGTGATGCCTTTCGAACTTACAAATGCCCCAGTCATGTTCCAACACATGGTGAATGACATCTTTCGCGACATCTTGGATCAATTTGTGGTGATTTACTTCGATGACATCTTAATTTTCTCCAAGGATTAGGCAGCACATGACAAGCATGTACAACTAGTTCTATAGAAGCTTCGCGAGCATGGCTTGTATGCGAAGTTGGAGAAGTGTTTTTTTTTGACAGTGATATTGTGGAGTTCTTGGGCTACATCATCTCTCATGTCGGGGTATCAATGGATATGCACAAAGTGAAGCATGTTGTGGAGTGGGAGAGGCCTAAGTCTGTACGAGACGTACAATGTTTCCTTGGCTTCACAAATTTTTATAGGCGATTCATACAAGACTTCTCCAAGCGTGTACTTCCACTCACGGAACTCATTAAGTGCACAAGAGATTTCTCTTGGTTTGACAAGGCAGAACATGCATTCACAGCACTCAAGGACGCGTTCACGATAGCTCCGATTTTAGCACATCTTGATCCTTTTCATTGAAGCGAATGCTTCAGACATTGCAATAGGTTCTATCCTATCATAAGTTGAAGAAAATAAGTTACTCCATCTTGTAGCCTTTCACTCTCGTAAGTTCCTTTCGGTGAAGATCAATTACGAGATTTATGACAAGGAATTCAAGGTCATTGTGGATTCGTTTAAGGAGTGGCAGCACTTCCTAGAAGGTGCTGCGCATCCTGTACAAGTTCTTACGGATCATAAGAACATGGAGTTTTTTCAAACGGCTCGAGTTCTCAGTCAGCAACAGGCTAGGTGGGTGGAATTCCTATCACATTTTGATTTTGTTATCGTCTACAGGCCTGATTTTCGGAATGGCAAAGCGGATGCATTGTCTAGGCGCTTTTACCTTGCACCGATCCTGGACGATCCTGCATATGACTGTCAAAAGCAAGTGTTGTTAAGTCCTGATCGATTTTGACTTGCAGCACTATAAATTCATCAGGCTCCAACAAATTCAACACTTCTACAGAGCATGCATTTGCAATTGGCTACAAACAACTTGGTAAAGAATGTGTTCTCACACATTAGTCCTAACATTACAAGATTCTCTTCCTCCATTTCCCATACAGACTACAAGTTGTTTGCTATACAGGACGGACTCATGTACCGGAAAGGTCTCCTGTACATCCATGTTGGTGTTTACAGGACTTATGTGATACAGGATTGTCATGATACCCCGGCTACAGGACATTTCAACACTAGTCATTTTATGATCATTCTTGTTTTGTTCCTTGTTCTTTGCTCTTGCCTTACTCTTGAGTTAAACCTTCTTGTTCTTATCCTGCTCTTGGGTCATGGCTCGACAGTATAGATGTTTCACATGCCTTATCATGGATAACTCAACACAAGTCCCTTAGTAAATTTAAAAAATGCCACATCATTAATAATAACTACCATTGTGGTTTTACATTAGATTGGTTAATTGAATTAAAAATTAAATTACCAATGAATAATTTTCCATTTAACCATGGTCAATGGTTTTTTTTTTTTTATTAATTAAGGTTTTTGGGCTTGAAGACATGAATACATGTGTGCCATCTACTGTAAAGACCTAAGAATAAATCACATAAGAGAGATAGAAATATAATATATTAATAAGTAGCCTTTGTCAATGTATAAATCAATGTATATTATGTTCATTATATGATATAAAAGTATAATCAAATGGTATAGTGATTCCTGTGTATAATAAATATTTAACTTATAAACATAAATCATAATTTTTTAGTTAAAATCAACATTCTCTTTTATATATATAAAGTTATATATTTTTCTAGGTGTTCTTGTTTTCAAGACTTGTGTGTACATATCAAACAAATGCATCTGCATATATAAAACATATCAATACGCACACATATATACATATGTTTATATATGCATATATACATGGAGAGAGAGAAAAAGATTATATGCATAATTACATGCACTCATACATAATATGGGGCAAGTATTATGTATGGAGAGAGAGAGAAATTACATGCATAATTACAGGCACTCATACATATAAATTTTTTTATACTTTTAATATTTGGGCTTTACTTTTCATAATGCAAAAATGAATGTAATTAGAGTATATATGGGTTATATAAATACATAAATGCATAACTACATAGTATATATTGCATGTATATTTTTATGTATTTTATAATATAAAAACATAGAGATTAAAGATGCATAATATCTCACCAGAATTCTTCTTTGTCTTGTCGAACCCTTCTTCAGCATTGGGAAGTTATCATGGGCTATTTTTTGTCTTTTACGAGACTTGAACCCAAGACC
>PUQB01000296.1:396506-471695 GCA_003024785.1 Selaginella tamariscina
AGAAGTGCAGCATCATCTTCAACGCGCTCGGGATTTGCAACAACAAGCTGATCGTTCCCGTTCCTCTCCTCCAGCATTCACAATTGGTGACCAAGTGTGGCTCCTCCGGCGTCATTGGCCAACCACACGTCCCTGTGACAAGCTGGACTATCAACGCTTGGGGCCATTTCGCATCATCGAAAAACTCTCTGATGTGACGTTTCGTCTCTGTGACAAGCTGGACTATCAACGCTTGGAGCCATTTCGCATCATCGACAAACTCTCTGATGTGACGTTTCGTCTCGAGCTTCCGCCAACCATCTGGATCCATCCCGTGTTCCATGTTTCTTTGTTGGAGCCTTATCATGCTCGAGGTTGCTGCAATTCTTGACTCCAAACTTGTGGAGCCTTATCATGCTCCTTCTGAACCTGGCCAATTTCTTCCATCACCTCCTCCAGTTACAGTTGCTGGTGAACCTGAGTTTGAGGTTGCTGCAATTCTTGACTCCAAACTTGTGGAGCCTTATCATGCTCCTTCTGAACCTGGCCAACTTCTTCCACCACCTCCTCCAGTTACAGTTGCTGGTGAACCTGAGTTCGAGGTTGCTGCAATTCTTGACTCCAAACTTGTGGAGCCTTATCATGCTCCTTCTGAACCTGGCCAACTTCTTCCACCACCTCCTCCAGTTATAATTGCTGGTGAACCTGAGTTCGAGGTTGCTGCAATTCTTGACTCCAAACTTGTGGAGCCTTATCATGCTCCTTCTGAACCTGGCCAACTTCTTCCACCACCTCCTCCAGTTACAGTTGCTGGTGAACCTGAGTTCGAGGTTGCTGCAATTCTTGACTTCAAACTTGTTTCGTGGACTAGATCGGTTATCCACCTAGCGAACGCACTTGGAGCCTGCTGCTCATCTTGTTCATGCTCCTGGACCAGTAACGCTGCTCATCTTGTTCATGCTCCTGGACCAGTAACGCTGCTCATCTTGTTCATGCTCCTGTAGGCTCATCTTGAGCATGCTCCTGGACGGCTCATCTTGAGCATGCTCATGGACCAGTAACGCTGCTCATCTTGTTCATGAGCCTGGTGGGAGCCTGCTGCTCATCTTGTTCATGCTCCTGGACCAGCTGCTCATCTTGTTCATGCTCCTGGACCAGTAACGCTGCTCATCTTTTTCATGCTCCTGGTAGGCTCATCTTGAGCATGCTCCTGGACCAGTAACGCTGCTCATCTTGTTCATGCTCCTGGACCAGTAACGCTGCTCATCTTGTTCATGCTCCTGGACCAGTAACGCTGCTCATCTTGTTCATGCTCCTGAACTAGTACGCTGCTTATCTTGTTCATGATCCTAAACCAGTAACGCTGCTCATCTTGTTCATGATCCTGGACCAGTAACGCTGCTCATCTTGTTCATGATCCTGGACCAGTAACACGCGGTGCTCGTCATTTGTGGGAGCCTGCTGCTCGTCTTGTTCATGCTCCTGGACCAGCTGCTCGTCTTGTTCATGCTCCTGGACCAGCTGCTCGTCTTGTTCATGCTCCTGGACCAGTTGCTCATGCTCCTGGACCAGCTGCTCATCTTGTTCATGCTCCTGGACCAGTAACGCTGCTCATCTTGTTCATGCTCCTGGTAGGCTCATCTTGAGCATGCTCCTGGACCAGTAACGCTGCTCATCTTGTTCATGCTCCTGGACCAGTAACGCTGCTCATCTTGTTCATGATCCTGGACTAGTAACGCTGCTCATCTTGTTCATGATCCTGGACCAATAACGCGCGGTGCTCGTCATCTGGTAGGAGCCTGCTGCTCATCTTGTTCATGCTCATGGACCAGCTGCTCATCTTGTTCATGCTCCTGGACCAGCTGCTCATGCTCCTGACCAGCTGCTCATCTTGTTCATGCTCCTGGACTAGTAACGCTGCTCATCTTGTTCATGCGCCTACCATCATCTGGTGGAGCATGCTGCTCATCTTGTTCATGCTCCTGGACCAGCTGCTCATCTTGTTCATGCTCCTGGACCAGTAATGCGCGGTGCTCGTTATCTGGTGGGAGCCTGCTGCTCATCTTGTTCATGCTCCTGGACCAGCTGCTCATCTTGTTCATGCTCCTGGACCAGTAACGCGCGGTGCTCGTCACTGATGGGAGCTTGCTGCTCATCTTGTTCATGATCCTGGACCAGCTGCTCGTTCTTGTTCATGCTCCTGGACCAGTTGCTCATGCTCCTGGACAGCTGCTCATCTTGTTCATGCTCCTGGACCAGTAACGCTGCTCATCTTGTTCATGCTCCTGGTAGGCTCATCTTGAGCATGCCCTGGACCAGTAACGCTGCTCATCTTGTTCATGCTCCTGACCAGTAACGCTGCTCATCTTGTTCATGATCCTGGACTAGTAACGCTGCTCATCTTGTTCATGATCCTGGACCAATAACGCGCGGTGCTCGTCATCTGGTAGGAGCCTGCTGCTCATGTGTTCATGCTCCTGGACCAGCTGCCATCTTGTTCATGCTCCTGGACTAGTAACGCTGCTCATCTTGTTCATGCGCCTACCATCATCTGGTGGGAGCATGCTGCTCATCTTGTTCATGCTCCTGGACCAGCTGCTCATCTTGTTCATGCTCCTGGACCAGCTGCTCATCTTGTTCATGCTCCTGACCAGTAATGCGCGGTGCTCGTTATCTGGTGGGAGCCTGCTGCTCATCTTGTTCATGCTCCTGGACCAACTGCTCATCTTGTTCATGCTCCTGGACCAGTAACGCGCGGTGCTCGTCATCTGATGGAGCTTGCTGCTCATCTTGTTCATGATCCTGGACCAGCTGCTCATCTTGTTCATGCTCCTGGACTAGTAACGCTGCTCATCTTGTTCATGCTCCTGGACTAGTAACGCTGCTCTCTTGTTCATGCTCCTGGTAGGCTCATCTTGAGCATGCTCCTGGACTAGTAACGCTGCTCATCTTGTTCATGCTCCTGGACCAGTAACGCTGCTCATCTTGTTCATGAGCCTAGACCAGTAACGCTGCTCATCTTGTTCATGAGCCTAGACCAGTAACGCTGCTCATCTTGTTCATGATCCTGGACTAGTAACGCGCGGTGCTCGTCATCTGGTGGAGCCTGCTGGCTCATCTTGTTCATGCTTCTGGACCAAGCTGCTCATCTTGTTTCATGATCCTGGACCAGTAACGCGCGGTGCTCGTCATCTGGTGGGAGCCTGCTGGCTCATCTTGTTCATGCTCATGGACCAGCTGCTCATCTTGTTCATGCTCCTGGACCAGTAACGCGCGGTGCTCGTCATCTGGTGGGAGCTTGCTGCTCATCTTGTTCATGCTCCTGGACCAGCTGCTCATCTCGTCTCCTGGACGAGCTGCTCATCTTGTTCATGATCCTGGACCAATAACGCGCGTACTCGTCATCTGGTGGGAGCCTGCTGCTCATCTTGTTCATGCTCCTGGACCAGCTGCTCATCTTGTCATCTGGTGGGAGCCTGCTGCTCATCTTGTCATGCTCCTGGACCAGTAACGCTGCTCATCTTGTTCATGCTCCTGGACCAGCTGCTCATCTTGTCATCTGGTGGGAGCCTGCTGCTCATCTTGTTCATGCTCCTGGACCAGTAACGCTACTCATCTTGTTCATGCTTTTGGACCAGCTGCTCATCTTGTTCATGCTCCTGGACAGTAACGCACGATGCTCGTCATCTGGTGGGACCAGTAACGCTACTCATCTTGTTCATGCTTTTGGACCAGCTGCTCATCTTGTTCATGCTCCTGGACCAGTAACGCACGATGCTCGTCATCTGGTGGGAGCTGCTGCTCATCTTGTTCATGCTCCTGGACCAGCTGCTCATCTCGTCATCTGGACCAGTAACGCACGATGCTCGTCATCTGGTGGGAGCCTGCTGCTCATCTTGTTCATGCTCCTGGACCAGCTGCTCATCTCGTCATCTGGTGGAGCCTACTGACCATCTTGTCATCTGGTGGGAGCCTGCTGCTCTCTTGTCATCTGGTGGAGCCTGCTTCATGCTCCTGGACTAGTAACGCTGCTCATTTGTTCATGCTCTGGACCAACTGCTCATCTCGTCATCTGGTTCATGCTCCTGGACCAGCTGCTCATCTCGTCATCTGGACCAGTAACGCACGATGCTCGTCATCTGGTGGGAGCCTGCTGCTCATCTTGTTCATGCTCCTGGACCAGCTGCTCATCTCGTCATCTGGTGGGAGCTACTGAACCATCTTGTCATCTGGTGGGAGCCTGCTGCTCATCTTGTCATCTGGTGGGAGCCTGCTTCATGCTCCTGGACTAGTAACGCTGCTCATCTGTTCATGCTCCTGGACCAACTGCTCATCTCGTCATCTGGTTCATGCTCCTGGACCAGCTGCTCATCTCGTCATCTGGACCAGTAACGCACGATGCTCGTCATCTGGTGGGAGCCTGCTGCTCATCTTGTTCATGCTCCTGGACCAGCTGCTCATCTCGTCATCTGGGGGAGCCTGCTTCATGCTCCTGGACTAGTAACGCTGCTCATCTTGTTCATGTCCTGGACCAACTGCTCATCTCGTCATCTGGTGGGAGCCTGGCTTCATGCTCCTGACTAGTAAGGTTGCTCATCTTTTCATGCTCCTGGACCAGCTGGCTCATTCGTCATCTGGTGGGAGCCTGCTGCTCATCTTGTTCATGCTCCTGGACCAGCTGCTCATCTCGTCACTGGTGGGAGCTTGCTGCTCATCTTGTTCATGGCTCCTGGACCTCTCTCGTCATCTGGTGGGAGCCTGCTGCTTGCTCATCTTGTTCATGCTCCTGGACCTCATCTCGTCATCTGGGGAGCCTGCTGCTTATCTTGTTCATTGCTCCTGGAACAGTAACGCGCGGTGCTCGCTGCTCATCTTGTTCATGCTCCTGGACCTCATCTCGTCATCTGGTGGGAGCCTGCTGCTTAGCTCATCTTGTTCATGCTCCTGGACCTCATCTCGTCATCTGGTGGGAGCCTGCTGCTTATCTTGTTCATGGCTCCTGGAACAGTAACGCGCGGTGCTCGTCATCGACGGGGAAGATAGTGTAAGGATCATGGGTCATTTTTGACTTTCACAAAGACTTGAACCCGAGACTTTTGGCTAACACACACATGTGTTAACCAACTGTCCGTATGATCCTGAATGCTAAACTACATCATCAACAGCAAGGCGTATATTCATACGCATATTCCAGACCAGTGTGGACCACACATTCCAGACCAGTTGGAATCACATTCCAGACCAGTTGTGGATCATACAATCCTCAAGACCTTAGATATATAAACAGGGTTTCAGTTCCAGTTTCTCAGAATAATTCAACACCAGTCTTCGGCCTTGTGTTTCATTTTGTATTCATTTTTTTCTTGATTACAATCTCCTCCTTCAAGGTTCCACCCTTGTTCTAAAGGTTTCGCCCTTTACACAAGGTCGTGACAGACACGAATGTGCCTTATTTGGCCATGAGTGCTACACCTAGCTTAACGTGGAGAAGAAGGCTGGAGACAAGCCTCAACCTCAGCCTTTAAATGTGCATTCCAATAAGACCCATGCATGGATTCGGTTAACGTTAGGTGTTACCCTAAAAATGAGATGTACCCCTATCATCTGGAAGTTAGGGCGTCATAGAGGGTTGTGCCTTAACGACACAAGCTAGAGCTTGCACCAGTAGAAAAGTAACGAACTTAGTCATGAACCTAGGAGCTCTCCTACTATACTCTACCTTATTTATATGACAGAGCCCCCCTCTCTTTTCCTGAATGTGTAAGTGGGCTGGCACAAAATTAACTAGCCCCTTATTAGTTAATGAGGGAGTGTTTAACTTAGCCTAACTCTAACCTAAAACCCTACTAAGTTTTAGGGCGTGGGTTAGGACAACCCTAGGGGTAGGTCAACCCTCGGGTGTATTTCTAAAAAGAATTCTAGCTTCGCTTAGAATTTCTTGAAATACTTAATGACACCTGACCGGACCATCACCAAATACTCAAATGCATTAAGTGGGCTGTTTCTTGCTACATGTAGGGTCCATCAACATAGTATAATATGTAACAACAGTTAACGTCCAAAATAAAATGGTCAAGTCAGTAAAAATTATGACATTGATAGTAACTGATTATACAATAATTAGGTCAGAACTTTTTACTCACAATTCAAGAGTTAATCTAGGCATAAGCTAAAAATATACTCCATGAGTTAATTTAGGCATGAGCTAAAAATAATGTCCTTTATCTTGTAGGTATATCTTATAAGCATATCTTATTAGTATATTCTGTAGGTATATTTGTAGGTATATAGGCATATCATGTATCTCATATCCTGTATCTTGTATTATGTAGGTTGTATCCTGTATTTTGTATCGGGTCGTGACATATTAAACCTGTATTTATACCTCCTCAGCAACATCTTGAAAATGGGTTCCATGTGTGTGTGTGTGTGTGTGAAAGAGAGAGAGTCCATATATGTATATATATATATTGAAAGGAGGTTAATCTTCACTTACCATTTTTCATTTTTCATTCTTCAAAATTAAAGGTCTTTAACACCTCACAGTAATTAATAGCAACACAATCAGCATTTCTTTAACAATTTAATGCTAGTATGCATCATACACAAAAAATAACCCATGAAGACCATTGATAACAGCATGGTCTTGATTAAATATGAAAAAGAAGCTATCATATTCAAAAATAAATTGAAAATAATTATGCATTTGCATCGTGCACACTTATATGCATATGTTTAATGTAGTGTCTGACAGTTAGAAGTCAAGGATTCGAGAAACTCTTCTACTCTTGTGCATGCCGACTGTTTGATTTGATTTGATTTAATTTAATTTAATGATTTAATTGGTCTAATTTCCCCACTTTAACACTTGTGGTACGGTTGACATAGTTTTTTAAACATTTTTCAAACACAATATCTGTTCTAATAAAATATAAATTTTATATTTATCAAGTTGAAGTACTACCTTTATGACTCTACCTTTTACTTCCGAAGGTAAACATATTTAATAATTTAAATAGAAACTTTAAACATATTTAATAATTTAAATAGAAACTTTAAACATATTTAATAATTTAATATCATTAAAATAATTGAATTTTAGCTTACATAGTTTGCTCCTGTAATATCGAGAATCTACATCATGTCTTGTTCAAGAAAGAAGATATTCACCAAAATAAAAGAAAAAAATCAAATATAAATAAATAACATAATATATATTTATATTTACAATTCAACTCCATAAATATATCTAATATGGCTTTAAGTTATTAAATGGAACTAATTAGTCTGAAGCCTTGTTAAAACTAGAATACGGTGAAATACGTATACCCATTCCTTACATACACCTTATACAACCTCCATATCTGTTTTCTAAACTTCCACCGTATATATCCGTCCTATCCTTCATATCCATGAGCTCCATATATCTCTACACCATCAAATCCTACAAATATTTAGTCTATTAAACTCTTTATATTGGAGTAAGTTTTAATGCATTTCGAGCAGCAACTTGATACTCCCTCACGACCTTGGGGACTTCGTTAGTTTGTAAAGCTCGTGGAGTTGGATATGGCGCTGAAGTTCCCCGTGCGAGTTTACACCGGTCTTGCATAGAAGATATAGGAGCTTGACCATTGGATTGCTATGCTGGATGTAAAATACACGCTGTGTGTATATACAGGTTCTATAAAAATATTCATTAAGAAAAGCTAACATGTATGTGAAACTCGACCAACATGCGTGTGTGTGTCGAGATTGAGAGAGAGAGAGAGAGAGAGCTTGAGATAGCATTCTAAACAAGACCTGCTGAGCTTAGACATCTTCGAGTAAGGGTATTGCACTGGACATCCCAACACTCGCATACTCTTCCAAGCAACAAACTATAGGCTTCCATGCCTCCTTTGACCAGATTCCTGGAATATCTGTATAGGTTAATATATATCTATACGATTCATAGCTGTAGGAGAAACTAGCTAGATATTAACAGGCCACCTTGAGTTGTTCTCTATGAGTAATACAGGGCAGCATGAGATTTTGGAATGTAATTGTAAGATCTACATCTTGTTAGCGGTGCAAGCACAACCCTGAAAGATCAAACTAATTATGTGTACACGTGTGTGTGTGTGTGTGTGTGTGAGAGAGAGAGAGAGAAGAGAGAGAGAGAGAGAGTGTTTAATATATTACAGTAGTTACTGGAGATGGAACGGATCCAACTTTTCGCAAGGCGATTTAATCAGATGGGTTCATATAGTACGTACGTGTCACAAAACATGTTGAATTATGTGAAGTTTATATAAAGACAGAGCATGCCCAACTCGAGCGTATTCTGCTTTGTTTATCACCTGCTTGTAACATCATAAATATGAGAGAGAAGAGAGAGAGAGTTTAAGTATGTCTACACTAGTATATTTTCATGTATAAAGACAAACAGATAGGATAAACACACGCACAGACATGCACAACACATGCATGGATGTGTGTGTGTGTGTGTTGTGTGCTAGTACTAACTAGCACATTCATATTTCTTGGCAATTATATATGTTAGTTAATTATGTGTGTAAGTTTTATTGATAAAAAATAATAATAACAATAAATAGAAGGAAACAAAATTATTTATGTTTTGCAAAACATAAAAGAACACTTATTTGTTTTATAGGGAAGTTTTTTATAATTTCCAAATTTTTGAAACGGCTTAATAATACATACGTGTGCGTGTGTGTGTGTGTGTGAGAGAGATTATTTCTCTTTGTGAAACTAAAATGCCAGAAAAAAAGCTTATATGAGAGAGAGAGAGTGGGGGTTAGAACTTGCAATTAATTAAACTACTTAGCTAAAAACTAACTGATTAAAACTCCATCGTAATATTATGCACAATTCTTTGATAAAAATGTAAACCATTAGACACATTTTATTATGTATATTACATGCTTTAAAACATGAGATCCTTACTTGACACTTGTAAGCTTGGGCATTGCTGGAAGATTGGGCTTGTACCTACAAATATACACATTGGCATATATTACACCTCAATACACTCTCCTCTCTCGCACAGATACAACACACACTACAACTATATACACAGATATATATATTACAGGTCTCTTCAGCAGATACATCTGACATTACAGGAGCACATACACACACAAGATCCTTACTTGACAAGGCCTACAAATATATACACCAACTAACCACGCACGCACACACACACACAGACACGATCCTTACTTGGACGTCGGTGTAGCCTTGGGCGTGTCTGCAGGGACGGACCTATACACATAAAAACACACACACACACACACACACACACACACATATAATATATATATGTTGTAGGAATATCATATACAATATGTATACTACAAACAGCCACACTTACTTCACAGCTTCCAAACCTTCGCGAAGCTTGGATGCGTACGTCACCTTGGGCCTAGAACAAATAGTGAGTCCACGCTAAACAAAGCAGGGAAGATACAACCATAAAACACAGGGATGCATAAGAATTGTTCTACTGGTGTTTAATAAAGTTACACGCACACATGCGCACACACACATTTAAAAAGTCTGATTATGCAGGTGGATCTGTTGTAGCTGGTGCATTTACCTTTATAACAAATCCACTACGAATGTGTTAACTAATCATTTGAGAGAGAGAGAGAGAGAGAGAGCGGGGAGGGACTTACGGGCCATAAACCTCATCTTCAGCTAGCTTCAGCATCTGATTCATCCCGACGTCTAAATGGTCCAGCTCCCACAGCTGTACACACAGAAGACGTTTACATATGAATCTGAAACCACGAGGATGACTGGGAGCGGTATGACAGGCACTCGATGAGTCCAGGGCATGCTAATAAGATATTTAAGGAGGGGTTTAAGATACTTGATCATGACCGAGAACGAGCAGTGGCTGAGGCGAGATATGGGGGGAGAACTACAGGGAGAAACATTATAATATTTTAAATATATGAAGGACAAAGAACGGTAGAGATTTCATTGGAAAACGGGATAATGAATATGGTAAGCATATTTGGCTTAAATTCTAGCTACAGTTGAAAGCGTATTCAGATATACAATCCTGTGTGTCTGTGTAAAAGTAAAATACCTTTTCTGTAATCCTAATATCAAAGCGGACAACTTTGTAGGAAGGACGGTGAATATAGTAGCGTCCTCCATACATGTCTAGTAGTATCCTTACTATTGGGATGATAGATGTAGGAGCGTCCATGGTATCCAAGCGTTTAAAATAACGCTCGTATCGTGTTTGCCAATCCAAAAGCCAACCCCCAGGATCGCCACCGCGTGCCACGCTTATCCTCGAGATGGAAGTAGCTTGGCGGGCGGCCCACAAGGACGTGCAAGCACTCCTCTGATGCATCAACCTCCCTGTTCAAAATCCCATTTTTAAGCGCTCACACACACACGCATAACATACCGAAGGTTTTGATGGACTGACTTGAAGCTTTTGAGCATGAAATCAATCTGCGCATCTATCTCATGGCGCCGCTTGTAGTAGGCTTCGTAATCCGGATACAGCCTCGCCCATATATCTACTGATGACTCCACGGCCATGCCCACTCAGGTTCTGCCCTAAATCGCTGTTAGGGTAAAAAGCGTTGGGAATATTCTTTTTCTTATTGCACACACACACACACACACACACACACATATATATATATTAATTAACGTATATTGTATATATTTCATATATATGTAATATTTAGTAAACTCTGCATATATACTGATGTCAAAGAATATGCCGAACATATTTAAGTTAAAAGATATACACACACCTTATATATAATATATACATATAACAGTTGTATAACAATATTTATATATAGTATAATGTTAGCTTCACAACTATATACAGGAAACATACATATAATCAATCAGGTAGAAGCCAATATTTTAATTAAATATTTACAATTAAATAGTTTAATTAAGTTTACCTTTCCGTCAAAACTTCACGTAGCATTGATTCTTGGTCATTAGCAAAGTTTTTCATACGTAAACTCTCCTCACACGTCTATATCTGCCGCCATCTCTCTCTCCTTATTTAATTAAAATATAGCTCATTTAAAATATTTAATTATAGATTTAAAATTTTATTTTTTAAATTTTTTTATAACCTTGTCTAAATTTATAAAAGAAAAAGCTTATAATTTAGTATAAAAGTTTTCACTTCGGATCTCAAATCTTTATTAGTTGTTTTCATATTATTCTTTAATAAATTTACAAACTATACATATAATCAGTGTGAGCGTCTCTTTTCTTTCGTCTGTGCATCCTGCATATGAAGTCATACAGTTGTCTCTTCTCTCCAAAGTCACTAGTATGTTGGGCAGGTGTTGGCTTGTTGTGCCTTGTTCTTCTCCTTGGATTCCTTATGTCAGTATGTATCCCGGTCATGCCCTGCACAGTGCGTGGATCCTGATTGCAATGTTCTTATGTCGTCCTGCTTGCGACGTTCTTCCCTGTTGCTGTGATAGTTAGTAGTAAGCTAGTGGGATGTTCAGTTGAAAATTCCTAGGGACAGAGAAGAAAACCCTAAAGAGTTTTAGGGTTCTTCCTGATGAGTGCGCCTTCATCTCCGGCGCTCTCCACTTCTTCTGATGATTTTGCCAAGCTGCTAGATGTAGAGCTCGCCTCTGAACAAGAAGATGATGCCAACGCCACAGGCGAGGAAGAAGAGGAAAGAGAACCGGAGCCTGATGAGGAGAGAAGGAAGCGGATGAGACTCGATACAGGTAAGCCGTAGCTACATTCTTTCTGCTCAATCACTTATTGGGCAGTTTCAGGTACCTGCCCTCCACATCCTGGATTCATGTGGGGAGTCTGCATTCGGTGCGGTCAGAACAAACCGACCGGGGAGACCAATGTCGCACTAAAGTACATCCACGAGGTAAGTATTAATGGTTATCGACTCCTCAAAACTTTTAGTGATCAAAGAAACCGGAATATGTGTATAAGTTTTAATATACTTGCATACAGATACATTTTTACACACACACACACCATCATAACTGGATTTATTATTTGTCAGGAGTTTGAGCTTGCTGGAGATTATCTTGCTCAGGTTCGTGAGGAAGAGCTGCAACAAGTGCTGAGAAAAAATAAACTCTTTCTTGTACTGGATCTAGATCACACTATGCTGAATTCTGCGAGATTTATAGAGGTTTCACCCGACGAGACCAGTTATCTAGAAAACACATATGGACACGGTGGAAGACATCTCCAGTGGTACGCCAGGTAAAACACACACATGCGTGTATGCATATGTATGTAATATGATGATTTTGCAGCGAATGTGGGAGCGATTCACGCAGGAAGTCAAGGCTTGTACAAGCTACACGGGTTACAGCTGTGGACAAAACTGCGGCCTTACGCACACAAGTTCCTGGAGGAAGTAAGCAAATTATACGAACTGTATGTGTACACAATGGGAGAGAGGACGTATGCCGTGACAATGGCACACTTACTGGACCCTAAAGATAAATATTTCAAGGGCAGGATTATTTCACAAAGGGACAGCACTCGACGTCAGATCAAGGATCTCGATATAGTTCTCGGAGCGGAGAATGCTGTTGTCATTCTTGATGACACCGAAGGAGTAAGCATTGTGTGTGTCTGTGGACATCATACACTGCTCAATTACTTCACGTTTACAGGTTTGGCCGAACCACAGGCCAAATCTCATTGTGATGGAACGTTATCATTTCTTCACTTCGAGCTGCCGTCAGTTTTGCCTCCGGGGACCTTCTCTAGCAGGTAATTTACGTTAAATAACATGCATATGTTTACTTGTACATGTTCGTACAAACAGACGTATTACACACACACAGATGTGTATATATTTATTTACGCACGTTGTTTTGTAGATGCTCATAGTGACGAATCCGAAGAGGAGGGTGCGCTCTCAAACATCCTTCGGGTTCTTCGAAGAGTTCACCATGACTTCTTTGCGGTATGTAATAAGATACAATATATAGGTATACTATATTGCTCCATTACACCGACTAATGACGTCGCGCAGGAGGAGGAATACATCAATGACGTCCGAGATGTAAGTTCTCCTTACCATATATATACATCATTTACATATTTTATATCGTACTGATGCCCTATTGATCCTTATCCCAGAGCTTGTCTATATACTCTCTATATTTAGAGCCAGCTTGTTTAAATTGTTGCAGGTGGTCAGCACAATACGGTCAGAAATTTTAGCGGGATGTAAAGTAGTATTCAGTCGTATATTTTCAACGGACATCCCGGAGCCAGAGCGGTATCCCCTCTGGAGGTTGTGTGTGGACCTGGGCGCAGAGTGTGTACGCGAAACGGACGACTCTGTGACGCACGTTATTGCACTGGACCGAGGTACGGAGAAGGCAAGATGGGCAAAGTCGAAGCAGAAACATCTTGTTCATCCCACCTGGGTTGAAGCTGCACACTGGCTGTGGAAGAGGCCCAGGTAAGTACACAGTACTCTCACTCTCTATTT
Source organism: Selaginella tamariscina (assembly GCA_003024785.1). Classification (NCBI taxonomy): domain Eukaryota; kingdom Viridiplantae; phylum Streptophyta; class Lycopodiopsida; order Selaginellales; family Selaginellaceae; genus Selaginella; species Selaginella tamariscina. The sequence goes on from PUQB01000296.1 coordinate 409,981, forward strand.
ATGTGCTTCATCAATTTTAATTATGTACAGGGAGGTGGATTTTCCTGTAAGGGATGTGAATACGACTTTTCCCTTTTCTAAGACAGTAGATGTAGAAGCCAAGAAACAAGAGGCTGCTACAACATAGATCTTTGTGGGCCGAGTGGCCATTTTGTTAAAATGCTAGACGGTTAAAGTTCGTCTGTCTTGTAAGAGGTACGCACCTCTCTCTAAATAGGTATACAAATAGTATAGGAATCCACCAGCTTAGGTGAGCCGTAGAGAATTCTTCCAACACTTTGAAGTGCCTCCTCTAGGTAACAAACTTGTCCATGTAACATTATCAACTTGAAATGGCAGTGTATCCACAATAGATAGTGCCTCTTGCAACCTATTTGCTCGCCCAAGCATGTCAACAATGCAACTATGGTGCTCCAAACCTGGAGCAACACCATAGCTACACATGGAGTCGAAACACTTCTTACCCTCTTCCACCATACCTGAATGGCTGTAAGCCGCAAGAACACAAAGGAATGTGATGCTATCCATTCGCAGACCGGCTTCCTGCATCTGCATTGCCAAACTAAATACTTGAGATGTATCCCCAACATTGCTATATCCTGCTATCAACGCATTCCTGGAGACAGTGTCTTGGCAATGCATACTGTTAAACACATGTTCAGCAGCAGGCATACTACCACATTTTCCATAAAAGTTTATCAAGGAGTTTGACACTTCTTCATTCTGTTCCAAACTCACCTTGCATATGCTAGCATGCATAGATTTCCCAACTAGTAGCGTGGATAAGTTGCCAGAGGCCTTCAGTGCTGCCACGTATGTGAAAGAGTCTGGTTCACAGTCTATGCTGCTGAACAAATCCAGAGCTATGGAGCTCTCCCCATTTTCCACGTATCCCAAGATAAGACAGTTCCATGAGACAACGTTCCGATGTGTCATTTGATTGAAGACGTTCCATGCACACTCCATACTCCCGCATTTGCTGTACATGTTCAAGAGGGCGGTTGTCACAACTTTGTCAGAATCAAATCGTAATTGCCTGTGAATGGCCATCCCCATCTCCAGAAACAAGGGCTTCTCTAAGTGTCCCTCAGCAGCAATGCTTGCACATGCCTTGAGTGCAGCAACAAATGTGAATGAGTCCGGATCACAATCCATGCTCCCCAACATGTTCAAAGCTTCTAAGCCCTCCCCGTTCTCCACATATCCGAGAATAAGACAGTTCCATGAAACAGTATTCCGGTGTATCATCCGATCAAAGGCATCTCTGGCACACAGCATGCTGCCACACTTGCTGTACATGTCCACCAAAGTGGTGTTTACAAGTATGCAAGAGTCAAATCCACGCTCACTGATCAGTTTATGAATAGACATCCCCTTCTGCAGACAAGGTTGGCCTGCACAGGCCTTGAGTGCTGCAATATACGTAACAGAGTCCGGTTCACAATCCATGCTCCTGATCAGGTCCATAGCGACAGAGCTGTCCCCATTCTCCACGTATCCTAGAATGAGACAGTTCCAGGACACAACGCTCCGTTCTCTCATCTTGGTGAAGACATCCCAAGCACAAGGCATGGTTCCACATTTCTGTACATGTCGATCAAGGCGTTTGCCATGACTATGTCAGCATCAAGTCCATATTCTTTCATTTGTTTGTGAATATACACCCCCTTCTCCAAACAAGATTGCTTTTGCGAGTGTTCCTGAGTAGCGAGTCCAGAACAAGCCTTCAATGCCGCAACAAACGTAACAGAGTTGGGTTGACAGTCCATGCACATGAGCAAATCTATAGCTATTGAGCTTTTCCCATTCTCCACATACCCCAGCATCAAACAATTCCATGAAACAACATCCTTTTGTATCATCCCGTTGAACACATCACGAGCATGCGATGCTACCGCATTTACTGTACATTTTGATGAGAGCGGAAGCCACGTATTTGCTTTCAACAAAGCCAGCTGCTACCGCATTCAAATGTAGCCTCTTCCCGCCTTCTAAGTCCCCTATCTGACTACATTGCTTGAGTAAAAGAGTTAGTTGTTTCTCTCGTGTACACCCTTTGTCCACCGAGGGCACCTCCATGCATGAAAGCTTCTGTTGCATCCATCTTGGGCGAGGGGTCGCCCGTAACGGTTCCACTGCTTGTAACATCAATTGAAGCGTGTTGAATGTCTCTGGAACATCAGTGGCTTGGCCGATGATACGATATGTGTGCATGGCTACTTTTCAAGATTTGTATATCTAACAAGAAACGTGCTAAGGAGAAGAACAGGACAAAGCTAACTGTCATCTCAAGGAGATGAATTGCCACACTACATCTGGCAAAGAGACTCCAGCGCCGGAGGTTTATTTGGGACATTGCAAACTTGTATGGTACCGTCAGAAATGAACCGTGTACAGACTCTTCTACTAGTCCGTCCCAGCTTAACGCCTCTAAACGTGGATATGCTTGTAATTTTATCTCTAGTTGACATAAGCATGCAGGCACTGGTCTAACAAAATTTGAAATGAGCTGGTTCAATTTAATTCAAAATCAGCGGACCCAGTATATACAAATATTTGAAATAAAAAAAAATTTACCAAAGGTTCTAAGTTTTAATTAATTGTGGTAATCATAGTTAACCCATTTATTAATTACAGTACATTATTACATGTATTAAGTATGGCTCCTTTTTAAATGCAAATTTCATTTGCCAGTGAGTTCATTGTAGGGCAAAGATAAAGGGAGGGCTAATGTGACAGGCAATAGTTACAATAAATGAATATAAATAATAAGATTAACTTCCTTAATCAGAAAAGCATGGAGGTGAAGTTGTGAAGATAAAGAATGCCCATTTTCAAAAAGATTAAAGGGTAAGCATGATGTGTTGTTAAATTACTGTTGTGCACCATTTATAAATTTAACCCTAAATGAAGACAAAACAAACAAACTTCAAAGTGGAAAGATTCAATTCACTATATGTAGATCTTTACCATGTGAGTGTTCTGTTTTGAAAAATAAATCGTTTAGGAAGTCTTCACAAAAGGCTTTAGGAAAATAGCTATTGATTAGGGTTGTTGCGATATAGGGTTTTTTCTTCTTCTTCATTTAAGTGCGATGGCCGCCGTCACAGTGGCTGGAGAGTATGATTGCAGACCGCGGAAGCGTCAGAGGCTTGGCTGGGATCAAGCTTGGCCACAGATTCTACCGCTCAATTTCGCTCAGGATCAACCCGCCCCTTTGGTGAGTGTACGATTAGGAGCCTCAAATCCGGTGTTGGATCTGCAGGTACAGGCTCAGATTCAAGTCCCCGTCTGGGGAACTGCTCTAGGGTTTCAAGGACCCTTGCAGCAGCCCCAAATCCCTACTCAGGGATGGTTACCGCCCTTTAACAGGGAAGCTCCTTGGCGGCGAGATGATAAGGATGGGCACTATGTTTTTCATCTTGGGGAGAACATCACACCACGCTGTAAGTATTTCGTTGTATATATCATGATGCAGATTATATGATCATAGACGATTCTATGTGTAATGTGTATTTTAGATACAACTGGGGATAAATGTGAGGGTTACATTAAATATATGCTAATGTCCGTTCTTTCAGACAAAATCATCAGCAAGATGGGTGAAGGTGTGTATGAACCAAGGTGGTTGACTGTGGTTTATAGTTTTGGAGTGGTGCAGGCACGTTTGGGCGTGTGTTGGAATGCTGGGATCGGGAAACCCAGGAGTATGTAGCCATTAAGCTTATACGGAATGTTCAGAAGTATCGGGATGCTGCCATGATTGAGATAGACGTGCTTCGTGTGCTTGGAGAGCACGATCAGCTTGGTTACGGTCTGTGATGACGCCCCACGGGATTTCAGTTGTTGCTTATTCATACTTCGTTTCTCCTACAGGCGTTGTGTTAGGCTTAAGAACACATTCGACTACCGTAATCATGTCTGCATGGTACGCATATCAATCTACCTGTAGTTTAATTTTCTTTTCAGATTTTTAAATTATACACACATACATTGATCCATATTAGTACAACGTAGTACTACACAATATACAGATGCATACTTAAATTGAGAGTATGTTACAGGTGTTTGAGAAGCTTGGGCCGAGCCTTTATGACTTTTTGAAGAAGAACAATTTTCGTCCGTTCTCTATAGATCTAGTGAGGGAATTTGGGCGGCAGTTGTTGGAGTCCGTAGCATGTACGCTTATTATTTGACGATATCACGCGGTTATGACAGATTTCTCGTTGGTGTAGACATGCATGAGCTCAGCCTTATCCATACGGACCTGAAACCAGAAAACGTGCTCCTTGTATCTGGCGATCGTATAAATGTTCAGGTATGTTGTGTGTCTGCACATGTACACGAGCATATATATCTGTTGTCTAGGATTCTACAATGCAAGTAAGGAGAGTGCCTAAGTCCTGTGAAATCAAGTTGATTGACTTTGGGAGCACAACGTGGAGTACAATACATCACAGTTCTGTAGTGTCTACTCGTCACTATAGAGCACCAGAAGTGATTCTGGGTAAGTGTCTATTTGTATGTGTCATTGATATCTGTATATGCATGTGTATCAGATGCATGATTAAACACATATAATGTTACAGACGTACATTGATCTAGATCTACATATTTAGATATGGATATGAATACATTGTTGTATGGATGTGTTATTGCACATGGGGTCTCTGTTTTACATGTAGAAATACTGTGTGCGTGTTTAATACTTCAATGTTTACTGGGCAGGCCTTGGATGGTCTCATTCCTGCGATTTGTGGAGTGTGGGTTGCATTCTTATAGAGTTGTGCACGGTAAGTTTGTTTGGACTACGGTATATTTGGACATTCTCAATGTTCATTCTTACAGGGGAAAGCACTTTTTCAAACTCATGAGAACTTGGAGCATCTTGCGATGATGGAACGTGTTTTAGGACCGATTCCCCGGCATATGATGGAGAGGTGTGTGTGTGTGTATAGAGATGGGGGAGGGAGGAGAGGAGCAGCTAGTGCTTTGTGCAGTTCATTTCACATTTCTTTTCCCTTTTGCAGTTCATGTAAGTATGCGAGGCATGGAAAGCTGAACTGGCCCGAAGGTGCTGAAACACGGGAGAGTTTACGCGCAGTAAGAAAATTGACCAGATTGAGGGTATGTAGTGGCGTATTAAGTAAATGATTATTTTCTGTACCAGTGGGTATGCATGTAGATGTGTACATGTTCAGAGCGTAAACTTTATGAGATTAAGTGGGCTAATGCCACTGTTATTATGTGCAGAGTTTGGTGTATGAACACGTGAGCCACTCGGCGGGCCCATTTGTTGAGTTGCTTCAAGTGTTGTTAAGTTACGATCCTGCGGATAGGTTATCGGCCAAGGATGCTTTAAAGCACAGGTTCTTTACCCAGCTGCTCTAAATGCTGTGGAAATTATCTCTGGCAAATTGGAAATTATTGTATAAGGTGTTTAACTTTAATTTAACAAGAAATCTATATGTATTATACATGTATATGTGCATTGTACACTGTGGACCATGCGTGCCATATATATATAATTTATAAATTAAGTTTGAGATTGCATACAAAATACAATCCATATAATTAAAATATATTAACATATTGTATAATATATCTGAAACATTAAAAAAAAACGATTATGGGTATAGGGTATAAGGTTTAAAAATAAAAAACCCTCCTCTCATCCCAGAGCGGCATATTCCATAGGACATACTGTTTGTACTCTTTATGCACAGTTTAAATAAATAATAAATATGTATATGTCCATGTGTGTGTGTGTATATAGTTGAAAGTCGTTTACATGTTTATATGGTTTTTGGTTCTTCTCTTCGGGAACCTTTTTAATTACATAGAGATATCAATTATATTTAATTAAGTTAATTCTTTTAATGATTTTATATATATTCAGAGAATATAAATTAAAAAGACCAAATGATGTACAGATATTCTGGTTTTAATATGAATCAGCTTTACCTTTCAGCGTCTCATCGATGACCTTAAGTTTGCTGCTAAGGTCACCAAAGGGCATCTTCAAATAGTAGTAGTCGAGACCAGCGTATTCTGCAGCACGGGATGACATAGATGATGATGTTAACTGGCTTGCCGGCAGCTTGGAACAACTCTTCTGCTGTCTCCACAGTACGATGGTGACGTGATTCTGCGTTTCTTAGTTGTACCGCGATCCTTCTCGGCGCCGTGGCAGCTTCGGCTCAGATCACCAGCCCCGGGAGCGGGATTCATCATCGGAGCGCCGGCTGCAGTGTTCATCGCTGGATTCTGTCGGTCCTTCTGGCAGGGATCTTGAAGATGTGAGCGCTCAGGATGCGGCGCGGCGGTACTACATTGTGTCCACTTGGGAGGTGCGATGATCCGTTTTGCACCACTTGCCCCGCGTACATTGACTACAGCAGAAATCTCGCGCAGTATCAAAAGTGATCCAGATTTTGTACATTTCACATTGTTAGCCGCATTTATTCTAGATATAAAATATATAAAGAGTGTGTATGTCGGTCAATCTTCTTAATATGTATATATAGTGGATATTTACATATATATATAGTGGATTATTTTAAGTATTCAGAAACACAAAAGCTAATTAAATAACAGTATTAATAATTTAAAAAGTTTAAAATTAATAGACAATTACGGATAGACATCTCTAAACTTTATCTGAAACAATGTACTTCCTCTGTTTCATACTGTAAATAAACTTTTAGTTATGTATGTACATGCCTCTATTTCTTTATATATATTTACACTTTCTTTATATATACATAGACTTGCATACTCCTCTCTCTCTCTCTCTCTCTCTCTCTCTATATATATATATATATATATATGAGATTAGAAAGTATATAATTGTAAGATACTGTATATTAGGTAACATACCGTATATACGCATGTGTATATACACACATGCGTAGTGACACATGGGTGGTGATCTGGCCCCCATGTGTCAGCGCCACGTGTCGCATGTGTGCCACGTGGCAGGAGGTCTCCTGTATATAAGCAGGGTTTTTGTAAACTAATATATCTGACATTTCATTTAATATATCTGCTCTTTCATTGGTGGAGAAGTTGGGTATTCCTTTCTTCCGCCTTTTCTTTTTCTTGTTTCCATGACAATGAACATGGAGACGGCTTTTAGCATTATTGCTACTGCTATTGATGCACAAACTAAGTTGTTGGAGCGCTTTGTTGAGGGTCCGTCCTCCTCTTCCCCGTCTGAGCCTCATGCCGGGGGATCTGCTTCTAGTACTCCTTCATCTTCTTCACAGGCCACAAATCCGAGGGTTCGACCCCGATCTTTTTGTGGTGATCCGGGAGATGATGTATACCACTGGTTTGATCATTTCCAAGTCATTGTTCGTTACCATGGTTGGGATGAGGCCCGTGCTCTCAGAGAATTCCCTACATGTTTGGAAGGCCCTGCGCTCAAGTGGTATAATGGATTGGCTGCGGAGATTCAAGCCAATAGTAATCGGTTAACGGAATGCCTCAAACGTACGTTTGGCAAAGTTGAGGATTCAGATGATGCTTTCCAACAACTGCATGCGATACGACAACATCCTGGTGAGTCTGTTATGCGGTTCAGTATTAGGTTCGGGGATTTAGTTCGGCGTGCATATCCTAACATGCCTGAGCCTATTAAGCTCGGTATGTTATGGCCAACTATGCGACCCGAACTTGTTCGATTCGTTCGGGCTCTTCGTCCTACCACATTGGAGGAAGCTTTTGCACTAGCTCAACGTTTTGAGTTGGTGCCTGGTGAGGGCCGTGTTCCCCTTGGGTTACCTGCTCCTCTTGTTCAGCGTGCTGATCCAATGGAGGTTGATGCTGCTGCATATGTGCCCGCACGGCAAGCCTTTCGTGGTCGACCTCGGGGCCCACCCCGTGGACCACCTCCACGAAATCGTCCTGCACCTGCTCCAGTACCTGCCCGTGGTGGTCAAAATCCACGGATTCGTGACAGGAGGAATCGGAACAATGCAGGTCGACCCAATCAAGTTCATTGTTGGGCCTGTTGGGCGCCTGGACATACTTGGCGGGCATGCGATGTGTATCCTGATGATGAGCTTCCAAGACGAAGCCTCTCTTGCAGATGGATCTGTTGCGGAAACCAGTAATCGTACGGGCGACGGAGGAATCCCGTGCGATGGAAACTTCACCTCCATGCTTTTTCCGCTATGCATATTAGGGTTTGCAAGTTCCACCAGATCATTCCAGTTTTCACATTTTCTGCACGAGTGAATGATCTTTCAGTCATAGTGCTTGTGGATACAGGATCTAGTATGTCTTCCATAACTTCTTCTCTAGCGCATCGGTGCTCGTTACCCTTAAGACGTGCAGATAAGGTCTTGCACATTTTATATGGTAATGGGCAGTCTCGTGCAGTATCACAGTACACCACTTCAACTACATTGGTTTTGGGTGACAATCGTAAGTTTCCCTCTGGGTCTCTTAGGGTTGTCCCTTCCCAGGTCTTTGACATTAATTCTGGGATGTGATTGGTTGAAGCAGTCGAAAGGTATGTGTGATTTTTCACTCTCTCCTCCTGTATTACGCTTGGAGTCTGTGTTTGCAGTCTGTTCCTTTACGTCCAGAGAAGCTTGTTGCTGTTTGTATCACACATACAGCTCCTTTGATTCCAGTCTTGGGGTGGTGTTCATCTCAACAGGTTCAAATGTCGGATCCGTCACCGAGTATCGAGCACAATGCATCGAACAACTTAAGCACAGTATGCAAGTTTGTTCAAATTTGATCTGTCCCAAGGTGCACGTGTGAAGACTCGACACTGTATACCCACGGCAATGCAAAGCCTTTCAAAGTCCCGGTTCGACGCAGGTCACCAAAGAGTTATCAGCCATGCGAACAGCTGTTACTGATATGATGGTAAGCGGTGTGTCGTCCATCACGGAGTCCATGGGCATGTGAACCTCATTTGGTTCCCAAGCCTGATGGATCTCTACGATTTTGTGTGGATTACCGACCTCTAACGATGTTACCATCAAAGATGTCTATCCACTTCCGAACTCTGCCGATCTATTAGATCGTTTGGGTCAGAGTCGATGGTTTACTAAGTTGGATTTGGCATCAGGATATTGGCAGGTTCCTATGGCTGAGGAGGATATTCCAAAAACGGCCTTCCGGACACCATTTGGTCTTTACGAGTTTTTGGTCATGCCTTTTGGATTGACTTCAGCTCCTGCCACCTTTCAACGCATGATGGATGAGCTTCTTTCCGATATGCCTGATATCACTGCCGATTTTATCGACGATGTGCTCATTCATGGGTCTGGTTCTTGGGAGGATCACATTCGTGATGTACGGCGCGTTCTTGATCGATTTCGAGAAGTTGGCCTGAAGTTGAAACTTGAAAAGTGTGTGTTTGGTTCGACCGACACCACTTACTTGGGTTACCGTATATCTCGAGAGGGTTTACAGGTGGATCCAATGAAGTTGCGAGCTGTTCGAGAGTTCCCTCGTCCCCGTACAGTACAGGAAGTCCAGCGTTTCTTGGGCAGGTGCAGTACTTGGGTCGATTCATCGATCATCTCACTGATCGAACTGCCCCTCTTCGGGAGTTAGTTCATCCACAGGTATCTTTCAGGTGGACTCGCAGGTGTCAGCAGGCATTTGACCAGTTAAAAGAGTTCCTGACAACTCCACCATTGCTTCAATACCCAGATTTTACTCGTCCGTTCATTTTACGAGTAGATGCCTCAGATGTTGGTATTGGTGGTGTATTGATGCAAACTGATGCTGTGGATTCTTCAATTCGACACCCGGTGGCTTACATTAGTCGAGTACTCACGCCGGCTGAGGAATTATTCCACTACTGAAAAAGAATGCCTTGCTGCTGTTTGGGGTTTTGAACGACTTCATGCCTACTTACATGGGAGTGAAACACTTTTGGAGTGTGATCATGCTGCTGTCACTTCCTTATTAAAACGGAAGAATTTAGTGGGTCGCGTAGCCAGATGGGCATTACGTCTCCAGGTATATAACTTTAAGGTGGTGCACAGGCCTGGGCGAACAATGGTGGATGCGGATGCACTTTCTCGAGCACCCCTCTCCGATTCCACTTTGCCTGCTCATGCAGTAGCTGCAGCGTTCGGTTTGATACAAGCCCCTCAGGTATTCGATGCCGACTTACCATCCTTGGAACAGTGGCAGGATGCTCAAAAACATGAACCATGGACGAGGCAATTACGCGATGCGTTTGCAAATCCGTCTTCCGAACCTCGGTTTCGACAATATCATGCTCAGTTTCGACTTCAGGATGGTTTATTGTATTTTATTGGGACAAATCCAGAGGACAGATGGCGTTTGGCTGTACCCTCTACATATGTTCCACACCTTCTTCGAGCATATCATGATTCACCTATTGTTGGAGGTCATCTTGGTCACCAACGAGTGTTGGAGAAGCTGCGCCGATCATTTTATTGGCCAGCATGCGTGGTGATGTGATCAGGTATATTCAAAGCTGTCCCACTTGTCAAACTCGGAATTCCTCTACGACTCGGGCCATGGGGTGTTGGAATCCATCAATGTCTCTCGCCCTTTTGAGTTAATTGCAGTGGATTTAATGGGACCTTTTCCACGTTCTTCTCAAGGTAACCAGTACATCATTGTTGTATCCGATTATTTAACTCGATGGGTGGAGGTTGGTGCTCTTCCGGATGCAACTGCCATGTCAACAGCTTTGTTTCTGTTCGATAATGTGGTTTTGCAGCATTCTTGTCCAGAGCGGATGTTATCAGACAATGGCCCCGCTTTCATTGCAGAGGTATTCCGAGTGTTGTGTGAGAGGTTAGGGGTAAAACATTCATTTGCCTCTCCGTATCATCCACAAACTGATGGTTTGGTGGAGCGATTGAATCGGACCTTCAAGGGTATGATCTCGAAGTATGTGAACTTCAATCACACGGACTGGGATTGGTATTTGCGATGTTTGAGATTTGCTTATGTAACAGGCATTCAGAGTTCGATTGGTATCTCTCCATTCAAGGCATTGTATGGATATGATCCTAAGTTGCCTAGTGAATTGGGGTTATCATCGAATCTGCCACGTGCCGAGGATGCAAAGATGTGGGCTCGACATTTGGATGCTGTTTTGCCTCTTCTGCGTGCAGAGTCTGCTGAACATCTTGGTCGAGCTCAAATGCGGCAGCAATCTTCTTACAATGCACGACATCAAATTCCACCAGATTTTGCTGACGGTGACTTAGTCCTGGTACGTTTTCCCAAGCTGACTGCACCTGGGCTTGCAACTGGTTTATTACATAAGTGGCTTGGTCCCTACCGAGTACTCCGAAAGGTTGGTCCTCAGGTATATCAAGTACAGTTGGTGGGATCTCATGAGGTTGAGATAGTTCACGTGGTTCGAATGAAACGGTTTGTCGTTCGAGACTCGTTGAGTACATTTGGTCATACCTTAGATGGCCCAGCTCACACGGATCCAGGACCATCAGATCCATCACCATCTACACAGCCGCAGAGGGGAGGATAGTGTAAGATACTGTATATTAGGTAACATACCGTATATACGCATGTATATACACACATGCGTATATACGGTATGTTACCTAATATACAGTATCTTACATAATTAGAAGATAAATTGTGATTTGCTCTATCCATATTATATATTATTCAGTTATATTATTTATTCGATACACACATGTTCTATATTCACTTATTACATACTTATACTATTAATGTATAAATACATATAGATATTGTTTGTGTATGTCTATATATGTGTATAACTTTGTTTAAACATGTGAAGGGAAACCTAAAGACTGCTGAATTCAAAAACTTAAATGAAGTGTTGTTTGAGATCATGTCCCTGTGCCCAATTTGAGTGAGGAGAAAACTAAATATACTTAAATATAAACATTAAGTATATGCACACACATCAAAACATTTACATACACATGTACATGCAATAAAACATTTACATATACATACACATGCACACTCATGCACAATAAAACATTTATATACATATATGCATATGCACATATGCACACTAAAATATCCATAAACACATCACAAGTTATAAAACAATGACAAAGGCATATTAAAACATTCATAGACATATATGTATACACACCATTCGCCCACACGCACAGTAACACACACAACACATATATACACATTAAAAGAAATTATTTAATAATAATATTGCATATACCTTTTCTATTTATTATTTTTAATATAAAGTATCTTCCATTTCTCACAAGCTTTTTCACTTCAATATAATTTGCTTGTGTATTTTGATTAGTAAGAAAAAAATTAATTAAATATATTATTTTATTACCTTCTAATTTATTAATAAATATATTGAAAAGCTTGGCTGACATCTTGAATTGTTTCAAAATGATAAAATACTAATAATAATAATTTCTGATTTATCAATACATATAATATTGCCGATCTCAAAATTCTATATATCGCTCGTAAATCAATAATTTACTTCAACCTAAATAATAAACTCGTAGAAGTGTATAATAAAAAGAAAATTAAAAAATAAAAATAAAAATATTTACACATATATTAAAAGAACTAAAATTTAAAATTTGTAAAAGCAACATTATATATATATATTACATTGTTTAGTTTAATTTGTCTTTCTTTATATGTATCCTTTATGTAAATATAAAGTTGGTTATAATTACTTAATCCATTAAACATTGGCATATTCTTAAAGTATAAGTATATATTTGCCTTTCCAATATGTGAAAAATTAAAAAAACTTGTTTAAGTATTGTATTATCTTTAAATAAAACATGTAAATTAATTTAGAAAGGAAAATTAAGTAAAGTTAAACAAAAAATATAAATTAATGGAAAGTTTAAAAGTTAAGGCAGCGAAAAACACTAAACAGGTAAGTTTAAGAAATAAATAAGCAAATTTAAGAGAGTTGAGAAACCTTATTAATATGTAGAAAAGAAAAAGTTAAGTAAATTTAGGAGAATTTAAGTTAGTCAATAATGCAAAACCTTAAACATGAAAGCTTAAAAATTATGTACTCTTAAACAAGGGTGATTCCTTGGTTAATAAAAGCATTAACTAAGGTTCTTTACCCTACTTATCAACTAAATAAGGAAACTTACTAAGTTTGATAGGTTATATTTGGTGGTGTTGATAAATTAAAAATAGTTGGATATTCATTTTGAAGGTTTAAATGCATGTACCTCCTTAGAAAGTCCATATCAAGTGGGGTAAAAGTTAATGTTGGTTTTTGGTATAAACTTCATCTTGAAATAAAATATAATTATTCAAAAAGTTGGTTTCTTGACTTTGCATTATGGTCGTAAATGGGGGCACTCAGAGAACATACAAAGTATGTATCTTTAGTCCTTTGGAATATTGAAAAGTAAATTTTTTTTGTCTTAAGGATAATGGTGTTCCTTGAGTTCAGTTTTGTATCTATGAAAGTATGATGTTGTAGTTACTAAGTTAAATCAAGAAAATAATCAAAATAGTATTCCTTCTTTATGATCAAATATAAGGTACCTAACATATGGTCTGATATCCAATTTGAGAAGATGAGGTTTTCTATCACCTCATTTGTTAAGATATTTATACTCTAGACTTTAAAAGTATTTGTGACAGTCTTTTTAAGATTGATTATAAACGACTTAATAAAGTATGACATAATATCTGTTGAATATTGAGATTGGAGTGCTTAATATTGAGACTTGATTATGATCACATGGGGTGTGGCCTTAATCATGAGATAGAAAGATCAAAATGAGGGATTTGACTAACACTTTAATAAGCAGCATTTTAATGTTGTGACTTGAAATGCAGTCTTTAAGTTACTGAGAAATGAGAAAGAGTTTTTCAAAAATATTGCTTAGGAGCAATGTAATACTTTGTAGGATTACTAAGTGTCCAGAATCAGTGGTGTATTTTAGTTCAATATATTGAATTAGATATTTTATTTATGTTTAGGGAGTTTAATTGAATTATGAGATATAACAAAAATCTGAAGTTAGCATGACACTTCAATGTCATGATAACATTAATGTGAAGGTTGATATCTTACTAAGTCAGTTAAATGAGCCAGACACTAGTTTTATGATTTTTTTTAGTCCCTGAACAATTCCTCGAAATACTGAAGTAGCTTATATTTTTTCATTTCAAACTAAAGTTTGATTCATACTAACTAAGTCCAAAGTCCATATTATAATTTTTGTATTTCGATAAATAATATTTTGTAAATTCATATCTACTAATATAATAACTAGGGGAAAACTTGGAATTTGAACATTATGTGATCAATATCAGTTTGGGAGTATCAATATCGAAATTGCAACTATTAATGGAATAGGGATTATTTTAGAGGAGCTTATCAAAACACTAATTGTTAAAATTAGTGGAGAGGTTATATTTTTATAACTTCGGAGGGGAAAAACATTTACATAATCAGTTTGAGAATTAAAAATGAAATAATGTTACGAAGGCGTGTAATATTACAGTTCAAGGAGATTCTTATCGTAGGAATTAATTTTAAAATTCAGTATTTAAACTTAGCAAGATAAGGAATTAAGAATTAATGAATAAACCTAGTTGTTTGTGCTCTTTAGGGAATGAGTACAATAAAAATGGGTCAGTTGAGACATGTGATATCTAGAGATCGCCGGTTGAGGCACTAGATAGGTTGAGTTTTTTAATTTCCACATTAGTTGATAAAAAGGCATGTTAACTTATATTTGCTCCCTGAACTGGTCGGTGTATTTTAAAAAATACAAGTCAGTTGTGAAAGGCAAATGGTAGTATTATGACACTTGGTTGCAAATTTGACTTGAATTTGATTTTCATCGAGAATGAATTTATGTGTCATGTGGGTATATGTGGGACACATCTCCTTGGTGGGGTTAAGGCATGAGCCTAGGTCTCTTGAGGCAAGTAAAGACTACTCAGGTTATCCTTTAAAGTTTAGAGGGTAGTCATTATAGAGGGACTTAGGGTCTTACCCTAAGTCTTATACTTAATTGGACATTTGTTAAATTTTCAAGGTTGTCTTGAAAAACTTAGTGTTGCTTACAGAGGGTGTTGACACTAGGTGGCCACTTGACAACCACGTGTTGCTATGTATTAACCCTTTCGGTTAAAACTCTGACATAGACCCTTAACTCACCTTAAACTTAACCTTTTGAGTTTAGATAACCATCAGATAGTCATGGGATAGACTTTGTAGGATAATTGTCAAATGGATGTAGAATGGCTATTGATGGGGCGTTGATGACCAACTCACAGACAATAGACATACACACTAAATAAACTTTATTATATAAGATTACTATGCTTATATAATTAATATACAAATATTTAAGAAATAAACATAAGTAATTAAATTATAGCGAAGATGAGGAAAAAATTGGAAAGAAAGACCATATGAAATCTATATATAATACTTTAAAAAAGTTTGTTTAGTCTTATGCTATACATATAAATTTAATATATTAAAGTTTTATTTATGAGAATTGAAATATATAAACAAATAAATTTACATACATACATGTATTTAATTTCTTTAATGCATAATGTGTATGCATCTAAATTTATAAATATATATACGTATATATGTATTCTTCATACGTCCTATAAAGTTAATATTTTATTATAATTTAGAATTATTAATGATTTTCATACTATGTATATAAATATTCTTTCTCTTAATACAGTGTTTCACTCAATTACTCACAATATAAATATGTATTATTAGTGTAAATATAAAAATATCCTAGATCTATTACATATTTTGATGTTGATTAGTGTTGTAAACCTCAAGTAATCTACGAATATATCTAGATAACGCTGTTAATTATTTTTTGAAAAATAAATCAATGGTCCATATTTAATATTAAAATATAAAAAATTATTATTATTTTTGAGGAAAAAATATACTTAAAGAATCAAATCAATTGCTAAGATTCATTTTTTTTTAATATATTTATTAAGTATATCATATATATTTTATGTTTTTGCATTTACTTGTTAATTTGTTTAATACATGTGTTAACCAGCAAACAACATATGTGTTTGAATATATATAAACATTATTATTTAACAATATCTTTGTAAGTAATTGAGAAGTAAAGTATAAAGAGAAATTATATTTTATATAGTCTTGAAATTCATAAAAATAATTAATATATACAAAGTATACACTTAGTATATAGTTATAAATATTAATAAAAAATAAATTTCATAAATATATTTACAAGCATACACATCTATAAAAGAATCTAAATTTTAAATAAATTTAAATACATATATATTCAGCATAATCATATTTATGCATGTATATGTGATGATATTCTAATGTTTTAATATTTAGCATATTTCTAGCATTTTATATGAATATTTGCAAAAATAAAATTGTTAAATATACCATAGAATAAATTATGTTAAAGTTATACCAATTATTAGTGGGTACATATCACATTTGAGAGATAATTATCTTTATCAAGCAACTAATTTGTTTTAATGAGAAGAATTTTGCAAGTGCATGTGTGCATTATATAACGTATATATGTAGTGTATATTATTTAAGTTATGCATATGGTGTGCTTTATAACGAAAAGTGTAATACATATTTTATATTTATATATATAACAATTAGTTTTCTCTCTTATGTATAAATCTTTATATGTGAAGTGTGTAATATATATACGATGTAATCAACATATTTTTGAGATTTAACATATTATATTTGTTGTTTATGTAGGCAAGCTTTTACTTAAACATTAAAAATGCATCTTGAAAAATAAAACAAAACAAATGATTTCATTAAACATAAATATCTTGTTTTATTATAAGGATGCATTTTCTAACATGGAGGTATAAGCTTGTCTGCAATAAATAAAAAATGTACTATGTTAAATCTGAAAGGATATGTTACTTATGTCATATATATATTACACACCTTACATGTAAAGATGTGTGTGTGAAAAAAAGAACTAATTATTATATATATAAATATAAAATATGTCTAAATTTTTCATTATAATGCACATCACATGCATAACTCATACATACACATGCACCTATAAAGTTCTTCTCACCAAAATAAATTGGTTGTTTGGTATAAATAATTATTTGAATTACTTGTAAAAGTGGTATGTACTCGTTAACAATTGTGAAAATTGTAAATTATAAGAAATAAAACTTTCAAAAATACTTTAGCATATTGCAATCGAAAATTTGCAGCTTGAATTTTATAAGAAAGAAAAAGATTAATTGTAATTAATTTAAATCAAATTGGTGGAATAAGAAGTTAATCAAAAACATTATTCACACCATAAAGTCAATGTTATGATTAATTGACTATTTTTTTAAATCTTAAGTCGGATTTATATAAATGATACACAAGTGATGGTACCTACATTCCATCGCACTAAAGTTTAATTTAACATACACATATGGGAGCTTCTTAAACTTTCAATAATTTAAGATTGAGTTTTTCATAACACCATTGTTACCCATATAAAAATTAAAAAAATAAGAGTCACAATCAAATTTAAGATGTACACTAGTACATGTAGATTTTTTCTTGCTCATTCAACAAGCAAACACAGCTCTAGTTAAGTACCATAAGCATACAAAGTAGAATAAAATAATGAACATCTTTAAATATATCTGCATTAACAAAATAAAATAAATGATTTCAACTTATACATGCATGTATGTAGTAATTGTGTGTGCATGTGCATGTCTTTTCATATGTATTTTAATGATGTACACCAATTTATGAAAATAAAATACAAAAAATATATAAGTTGAACGACTACATGTGTATATACACATATATATATAAAAGACACATGTCTCATGTATACATTCATAAATTATTTGGTCATAATGATTCCTAATAAGAGCTAGCTTAATCATGGACTCAATAGTCATCTTACCATCTCGATATACTTTGTCCTTGAGTTATATACATATGCATGTTTGAAAAATAATATCTCTTATAAATATATGTATACAAGCACATATTTATATTGTATGTATGTACATATATTATACATGTTTTGTCCATTTCCTAAATAGTGCATTTATGAGATAACTTGTGAGAGTACTGACTGTAGATTGCTTGCTTAACAAAGCTACATGTTCCGTGTCGTTAGACCACACTGGACTATGTATGTCATAGTTTATACTATGACTTTTCCTTACTTTGGACGTTGACTGTTGTTACCTATTGTACTATGTTTGATGAACCCTAAATGTAGTGAAAAACAACCTCGCTTAGTGCACTTAGGTGTTTAAGGGTAGTTTGGCCAATTGTCCCTAGATATGGCGAGAAACACTAGGTGAAGGTAGAAACTTACCTTCTAAAAAACTCTCCCCAATTTTGATGTCTCAGTTAAGTTTTTTTGTTAGATTAGATGAGTTTGGCGTGATAAATGGGGTTAGGAACACTCTTAGAGTTGACCTAACCCTAGGGTTACCCTAACCCACGCCTTAAAATCCCCTCCCCTTGGGTATGGTTTAGGAGTAAGAGTTAGGTTAGGTGAAAACTCATCTCATTAACTAAGGGGCTTGCATTCTGTGCCAGCCCACTTACATAATCAGGAAAAGGGGGGGGCGGGGAGGACTCTGTCACATAAATAAGGTAGGGTATATGTAGGATAGTTCTTAAGTTCATGATAGAGCTCGTTATTCTTTTACTGGTGCAAGCTCTAGCTTGTGTCGCCAAGGCACAACCCTTTGTTGTGCTGCCTCAACTTCTAAACAGTAGGAGTATGTCTCACCTTTAGGGTAACCTACCCTTAATGTTGGTGAATCCATGCATAGGAGGTCTTGTTAGAATGCATGTTCCAAGAGTCAAAGGTTGAGGCCTGTCCCCAGCCTCCTATTCCATGTTAAGTTAAGAGTAGCACTTGTAGCTCAGTAGGACTGTCATAGTTTTTTACTATGACTCGACCCTTTTACTTTGGGGTTTGACTGTTGTTACCTATTGGATTATGTGACGAACCCTATATGTAGAAGAAACAGGCCCACATAGTACACTTGGGTATCTAATGATGGTCCGGCTGGGTGTCGTTAGGTATTTGCAAGAAACTCTTGGCGAAGCTAGCACTTCCATTTAGAAAACTCTCCCCGTTTTAACGTTCTAGGTTAGGGTTTTTCACAAAGTATAGCTTGTCAAAAAAGGGTTAGGGACACCCCTGCGGTAACCCTAGGGTTGCCCTAACCCCACGCCCTAATACCCCCCCCCTAGGGGTTAGGTTTATGGTTAGGTTAGGCATCTCTTTTCACTAAGGGTTGGCATTTCCGTGCCAGTCCACTTACTCATGTAGGAAAACAGGGGGGGGAGTTCCGTCACATAAATAAGGTAGAGTACGTGTAGTGAGGCTTCTTGGGTTCAAAAAAGAGCTCATTAACTTCCTACTAATGCAAGTTAAGCTTGTGTCGTCAAGGCGCAACCCTTTGTTGTGCTGCCCAAACTTCCACATGATAGGGGTACGTTCCACTTTTGGGTTAAACTATCCTTATTGTTGTAGGATCTCGCCTTTGTGACGGGGGTATGTTACTTCCAAGGAGTTAGTCAAATTCCTTAGTCCGAAAACCTGCTCGCAAGTTCAAAGGCATTGCCCGAGTTCACGTTGCTTCGGCCGCCTCAACCATGCCAGGCTAGGAACGATACCTATAGCTCAATTGGTCTGCATATCTTAATTCACAAGGTGAGCCTCGTTCATGGACTTAGTTAGCTAGGGGCTTAAGTTCCTAAGGGTTGTGTCAGAGTTTAACCCAAAGGGCTAACACTTGGCAACACGTGGTTGCCAAGTGGCCATTTGGCGTCATCACCCTGTGTGAGCAACGCTAAGTCTTCCAAGATAACCCTAAGAGTTTGACTCAAGGGCCCAATTAGGCAAAAGACTTAAAGTCCTACCCTAAGTCCCCTAGAATGACCATCCCCTGAAACCTAGTGGATAACTCAAGTAAGGATTCTGTCCCAGTAAACCTAGACAGGCTCATGCCCTAACCCACAAAGGAAATATGTCTCACACATACTCCCGTGACAGAGCTAAGGCATCGTCACTTACCCCTTAAGGAATCACCCTCATTCGGGAGTACAACCCCTTTAGGGCGACAAGGGGTACCTTGAACCACGACTAACCCCTAAGGGTTTGGGTGGCCATGTCATACCCTAGACCTAGGGCTAGTACTTAGTGAGGACATGAGTGTGCGCCGTAGGCGGACACAAATGTTCTATTAAGTAAACTCCCTAAGGCTAGGTTTGGAAAACCCTAAGTTCATGACCTTGCGAGTGCTTTACGAAAAGGCTCATGCTAACAAGCTTAGGTTGTTTAACCCCTGGATTCTAAGGAGGACACTCCCCTAGCCAAGTGTGCCTAAGCACACCTAGTTACAAGACCTAACCTCCCTTGAGCAAATGCCTAAGGCTTAGCACCCTAGTGCGAGCACAAGCATGTCTATTTGTCAAAGTATTCAACCCTTAGCGACAAGCCCATGACACAACCCCAAAGGGCGTGCCTCGGGTGCTGTATCGTGTGACGTTTAGCCCAGTGTCACATCTCTATGTGACACTGCCTTCCCTGATGTGGGCTATCATGCCATAGCCCTTAGATTCAAAAGTTGCACCAAGTGCCACAAAAGTGGCTTCTAAATGCCAACTCTAGAACCCCTCAATTATCCCTCAAGACCCGGTAAGGAAACCCTGTCAATCAAGAACCCACAACCACAGTTGGACAAGGACATGAATGTGCCCTGGTTAGCTGTGAGTGTTGCTCTTAGCTTGACATGGAGGAGGAGGCTGGAGACAAGCCTCAACCTCTGCTTCTTAGAATGTCAAGACCTCCCAGGCATGGATTCGCTAACGTTAAGGGTAAGCTACCCCGAAGGTGGGACGTACCCCTATTGTCTGGAAGTTAGGGCGGTGTCAAGCCACGATCCAGGAACCAGGAAGAGAGCAGGATTCCAAGAACAAGAAGGCTTGACTCAGGAGTAGGACAAAGAGTAGGACAGGATCCACGAGCAAGACTGGAACAGGATAGGATCCGGGAGCAAGACAGGAAGGTGCAAGATAGGATCTAGGAACAAGACAGGAGCAGGATAGGATCCAGGAGCGAGACAAGGAAAGAACAAGAAACAAGGAGCAAGACAAGAACAAGACAAGACAAGGTTGATCGTAGTAAGACTGGTGTTGATAGTAACTGATTGTACAACAATTAGGTCAGAGCTTTTATGCTCACAACTCCAAGCTAATCTGGTCATAAGTCTAATCTAGTCATGAGCTAAGAATAGTGACCCTTATCCTCTAGGCATATCTTGTAGCATATCCTATAGGCATATCCTATAGGAATATCCTGTAGGTATATCCTGTAATCCATATCCTGTATCCTGTATCCTGTATCCAGAATCCTGCATCCTATATCGGGTTGTGACAGCACCTCCTCCCTAAGGACGAGTTCCATGAGTCTTAGGACATGGTTTAGCAGAATAATGCCGATGAAAAGCAGCAACTTTGGAAGAAGCATGGAGTAAGTTGGATGCAAGTTCCCAAGTGCGATCGGTAGGCAAATAACCTTTCCAATCCACCAAGTATTGAAGTTGACGGCGATGAAGACAAGAATCAAGGATGGCTGCAACTTCGTACTCAGGTTCACAGGCAATGACCACAGGAGGGGGAGGAGAAGAAGCACGACCAGGAAGAGAAGAAGGATGATACGGCTCCAACAAGGAGGTGTGAAACACAGGATGAAGTTTCACCGTAGATGGTAACTCGAGTCGGAAAGCTACAGGATTAACTTCTGCCACAATCCTGTAAGGGCCCAATCGTTGAAAATCCAACTTAGAAGAAGGCATGTTGGTGCAAATGTGTTGACGAAGAAGCCACACGAGATCACCAATCTTGTATGCAGGTGCCAACTGACGGTGAGCATCAGCATGATGCTTGTATCGTTCCTGTGCCTGCTGAAGATGAACCCAGATATCATCCTGTACTTGACGAAGATGCTGGAGACGATCCTGTACTGCAGGAGCGGAAGAAGGAGAAGCAGGAGGAGCAAAGTCAAAACGTGGATGGTGGCCTGTAAGAGCAAAGAAAGTGTCTGGCATGTAGATGCGTGAACGGAGTTGTTGTAGGCAAACTCTGCCATTGGAAGAAGGTCCAACTAGTTGTCCTGTTGGTAAATGATGAAGCAACGAAGATACTGTTCCAAGGTCGGAATTGTGCGTTTTGACTGCCCATCAGTTTGCGGATGATATCCTGAAGAAAGATCCGTTTTAACCTGTAGACTCCAAAGAAGCTCTCGCCAAAACTTGGACATGAATTGTGGACTTCGATTGGAAACAATGCTCTCAGGAAGACCATGATGTCGGAACACTTTACGGATCACCAATTTAGCAGTTGTTTGACATGTAGCTGTCTTGTTGCAGGGTAGGAAATGAGCCTGCTTGGTGAAACGGTCAACCACCACAAGAACTGCATCGAATCCACGAGAAGGAGGAAGATCTGTGAGGAAATCCATAGAAATGGATCTTCAAGGAGCAGAAGGAACAAGAAGAGGACGAAGAAGACTAGAGGGTGCATGATGAGGCATCTTCGACATGTTACAAGTGTCACAGCTTCGTACAAACCTTTCCACAAAACCTGCAACCCAGGCCACCAATAGTTGTGAGTCACCAACTCCACTGTCTTGGCCACACCAAAATGTCCTGTAGCCGGGGTATCATGACAATCCTGTACCACACGAGTCCTAGAAATACCAATAGGAACGTACAGGAGACCTTCCCTGTACAGGAGTCCATCCTGTATGGTGAACAAATTGTAGTCTGAACGGGAACTGGAGGAAGAGGAACTTGCAATGTCAGGATGAATGTGTGAGAACACATTCTTTGCCGAGTCGTCTGTAGCCAACTGCGAACGGATGTCCTGTAGGAGTGTTGAATCTGCTGAAGCCTGATGAACCTGTAGTGCCGCAAGCCAGAATCGATCAGGACCCAACAACACTTGTCTTTGACAGTCATATGCAGGATCGCCCGGGATCGGTGCAAGGTAAGAGCGCCTAGACAATGCGTCCGTTTTGCCATTCCAAAAACCGAGCCTGTAGACGATGATGAAATCAAAACGTGATAAGAACTCTGCCCACCTAGCCTGTCGCCGACTGTGAACTCGAGCCATTTGAAAATACTCCAGGTTCTTGTGATCCGTAAGAACTTGTATAGGATGCACAGCACCTTCCAGGAAATGCTGCCACTCCTCGAACGAATCCACAATGGCCTTGAGTTCCTTGTCATGAATCTCGTAATTGATCTCCACCGAAAGGAACTTAGGAGAGTGAAAAGCTACAGGATGAAGCAACTTGTCTTCTCCAACTTGTGATAGGACGGATCCTACTGCAAAATCCGAAGCATCTGCTTTAACGAAGAAAGGATGAGAAGGATCAGGATGTGCTAAAATCGGAGTTGTCATGAAGGCGTCCTTGAGTGTTGTGAATGCATGTTCCGCCTTGTCGGACCAAGAGAAAACCCTGTGCACTTGGTGAGTTCCGTGAGTGGAAGTACACGCTTGGAGAAGTCCTGTATGAACCGCCTGTAGAAGTTTGCAAAGCCAAGGAAACATTATACATCTCGTATAGACTTGGGCCTCTCCCACTCCACGATGGTCTTCACCTTGTGCATGTCCATGGAAACGCCAGCAGGAGAGACGATGTAGCCCAAGAACTCCACAGAATCCCTATTGAAAAACACTTCTCCAACTTCGCGTACAGGCCATGCTCGCGAAGCCGCTATAGAACTAATCGTACATGTTTGTCATGTGCCGCCTGGTCCTTGGAGAAAATCAAAATGTCGTCGAGGTAGATCACCACAAACTGGTCCAAGAAGTCACGAAAGATATTGTTCACCATGTGTTGGAACATGGCTGGGGCATTGGTAAGGCCGAAGGGCATCACCGTGTACTCGAAGTGTCCATACCTTGTACGAAACACCTTTGCTCCTCGCAGCCGATCGAGAAGTTTCGGGATCAATGGCAACGGTACCGATTCCGATGGTGACTTGATTCAAACCCCTGTAGTCCACAACCAAACGTAAATTCCCATCCTTCTTCTTGACAAAGAAGATAGGTGCTCCTGCAGGGGACTTTGAGTGACGAATGAAGCCGGATGCCAAGTTGTCCTGATGTACTGACGAAGAACCTCAACTCTGTGGGTGACAGTGCATAAATCGGTCCAAACGGTGGAGTCTTTCCTTCCGCAAGATCAATAGGACATCGTAGGACCTGTGAACAGGAAGAACTGCAGCCTTATGCTTGTCAAAAACGTCCTGAAAGGTGTGATACTTGGATGGTAGGGAAGAAGGAGGAGAAGGAAGGAGCAGGAGAAGGAGATTGAAAAACAGGAGAGTCAAACATAGGAAAGGTAGAAGAGGACGTAGGAGTTACTTGAAAGGCAAAAAGGTGGAAAGGAGCAGGATCAGTGGTAAGTTCATGCATGGTAGTGGTAAGAACTCGGAGAGGAGAAGGAGGGAGCTGTGACTGAAAAAGAGGAAGGATCTTGGGGGTGGAACAAAAGTAGAGTAACAAAAGGAGGCAGGATTGGGAAAAACCTGTGTGGATGTTGACGAGTGTACAGGATTGGAAGAATCCTGTACAGAAGTCCTGGTTGCACAGGAGTGAGGGAAGCCTGCGAGTGTGCTGACGAACCAACAGGAGGTGGATCCTGTTGAGGAGGAACCTTCGACACTGATACAGGATTGGAAGAACCCTGTACAGAAATCGCAAACTTACAGGAGTGGAGAGAGCATGCGATGTGCTGAGGAACTGACATGAGGTGAATCCTGTCGAGGAGTCTTCAATACTGATACAGGAACAGGCACGGTCAATCCTGTACTTGTACTGCCTCAGATACTAAGGATGTATCCTGCACGTAGGAGGTACAGGATTAGTTGTCGGAGAGGAAAACGTGAGCGTCCTAGCCCTAGTCGATCTGCGGATTTGCAACAACGAACCATGGCATGCCCAAAATGATGGGAGTGACCGAGTCTTGATCAAGTTGAAGGAAATTGAACAGTTGAATGTGCCATGACTGCAAGAGAGAGGTTCAGTAGCATGGGTAACTGCGCCAGAAGCAATAGACGCCCATCGGCCACCTCTACAGGAACTGCACGCTTCAACTTCACCACCGAAATGCCATGTTGAGTTGCAAAAGTGTCATCCATGAAACATGCATTTGCACAGTGTCTAAAGGGCAAACTCCTTGAGCTCTCGATTATTAAGATGAATGTGTATAGGAAACTTGAGTGATGAATGGTATGAGCAGCACCAATGGAGCCTGCACCTACGTCCAACTTCGCGGCTCCTAGACGAAGTGGACATTGAAGTTTTCCGACTGAACTTCAGCTTCAACTTCACGCGTCTTGAACTTCCTGGCTTTAATAGGACATTCTGCCACCTTGTGTCCTGCTCCACCACAATACAAGCATAGGTTCTCACTGTGACATTGCTTCTCAGCAGCGGAAAGGGGCCACGCTTGGATTTCTCAACCTCCATAGGAACTACTCCAGAAGGTGGTGCAGGAACATGTACCACAGCTACAGGATTGGTTTGCAGGAACTGCTGACGGGATCTTTCCTAACAATGCTCGAACAAACGGTTGTCGCAACGAACAGCTTGTTGCATAATCTCGCTAATGTTTGGGCATCCGGTAACGTAAGAAGAAGGTCCTTCACGTCATCCCTCAACCCAAAACGGAAGTGTTCGATCAATACAGTCTCGTCCCATGGAATGTTCGTGCAAAGTTGCTGAAATTCGGATGCATAGACGGAAGCTGGTTGGATCCTTGAGTGAGCTTCGTAACTTCGTGCATGCGGAACGGTACTTATCAGGATCTCCAAAGCAGGCTTCAAAGGCAGCCACGAAACCTTCAAAGTCTTCCATCAATGGGTCGTCACGCTCCAGCAAGGGGCAACCCAAGCCCGTGGAGATCCACTTAGTAAGGATGCCAAAAGGCCAACCTTTTGTGCATCAGTCGAGTAGCGGCGTGGTTGCATGCGGATCAAGAGCCAGATCTGATTCAGGAAACCTTGGAAATGGCACGATTGCCACTGAACTTTTCTGGCATGCTAATCTTCGGACTCCGAGAAAAGTTCGATGAAGAAGGAACCACCAATGCCTGAGAGAGAGCCTGCGCAGCAGCCTTGGAGGATGCATCAGCAGCTGCATGTGCCGCATTGGTGGAACCTTGCAGATCGGTGACCACTTGTGCAAAGTGGCCAGCTCATGAAGCAACATTTGGTGCTCGCGTTGAAAGTGCTCAAAATCAGCCATGATCTATGAAAGAAAAAGGAGGAAAACAAAGGAAAAGAATCAAGGAAAAAAAAAAGGTAACTGGGAAACGGAGAGCTATGAAAGCAGTTACTATCAAACTGTCAAGCCACGATCCAGGAACCAGGAAGAGAGTAGGATTCCAAGAACAAGGAAGGCTTGACTCAGGAGCAGGATAGAGAGCAGGACAGGATCCACGAGCAAGACTCAAGACAGGAAGGTGCAGGACAGGATCCAGGAACAAGACAGGAGCAGGACAGGATCCAGAGCGAGACAAGAGAAAGAACAAGAAGCAAGGAGCAAGACAAGAACAAGACAAAACAAGATTGATCGTAGTAAGACTGGTGTTGATAGTAACTAATTGTACAACAATTAGTCGGAGCTTTTACTCACAACTCCAAGCTAATCTGGTCATGAGTCTAATCTAGTCATGAGTCTAATCTAGTCATGAGCTAAGAATAGTGACCCTTATCCTCTAGGCATATCCTGTAGCATATCTTGAGGTATATCCTGTAACTCGTATCCTGTATCCTATATCCTGTATCCGAAATCCTGCATCCTGTATCAGGTTGTGACAGGCGGCACAATAGAGGGTTGTGCCTTGATACAAGCTAGAGCTTGCACCGGGAGAAGAGTAATGAGTTTAGTTATGAACCCATGAACCCTCACTCCTATATACTCTACCTTATTTATGTGACGGAGCCCCCCCTCTTTTCCTGAATGTGTAAGTGGGCTGGCACTAAATTAGCTAGCCCCTCATTAAGTTAATGAGAGAGTGTTTAACTTAGCCTAACTTTAACCCTAAAACCCTACCCAAGGGGGTGGGGGTTTTCAGGACGTGGTTAGGGTAACCCTCAAAATTGAGGGTGGGTTTTTAGAAGGTAAGTGCTACCTTTGCTTAGAGTTTCTCGCGACATCTAAAGATAGCCGGCCGGACTACCCCTAAACACCTAAGTGCACTAAGCAGGGCTGTTTGTCACTACATCTAGGGTCCGTCAATATAGTACAGTAGGTAACAACAATTAACCTCCAAAGTGAAGGGTTGAGTCATAGTAAAAACTATGACATGTTGGGTTCCTAATTCGGGTTACTTTACCAGATTCTGTGGGGTTTCCAAAAGAGGAGATTCCAGGGTTGGCACATGGCAAGTCGCCTTTGTGGCACCAGGTAAGACTCTAACAAGGACACATCCATGTCTTTGTCCAATTGTGGGCATGGGATCTTGGCTAACAGGTTCTCTTACTAAGTTCCTAAAGGTTCATAGAGAATGGGGGTTCTAGAGTTAGCATTTGAGAGTCATGTTTGTGGCAACTAGTGTCATAGTTTTTACTATGACTCGACCCTTTCCTTTGGAGTTGATTGTTATTACCTACTGTACTATGTTAATGAACCCTAGATGTAGTGAGAAATAGCCCTGCTTAGTGCACTTAGGTTTTAGAGATAGTCCGTTTGACTGTCTTAAATATCGCGAGAAACTCTAAGCAAAGGTAGCACTTACCTTTTAGAAAACTCTTACCCTCATTTTCTGTGTCTTGGTTAGGTTAATGGTTAGTTCCAGTGAGTTCGGCATGTTGGATATGTTTAGAAATACCCCTAGGTTTGACAGGTTAGGGTTTAGGGGTCAATGGATAACTCACCAAGTATATTCCCTCTGGGAATGAGATTCTGTGCCAGCCCACTTATGTAAACAGGAAAACGGGGGGGGGGGCTTTGTCACATAAATAAAGTAGAGTATGTGTAGGAGAGCTCTTGGGGTTCATGATTGAGTTCGTTACTCTTCTGCTGGTGCAAGCTCTAGTTTGTGTCGTTAAGGTGCAACCCTCTGTTGTGTCGCCTCAAATTCCAGATAATAGGGTACGTCCCACCTTCGGGGTAGCCTACCCTTAATGTTGGCGAATCCATGCTTGGGAGGCCATGTCGGACTATTCATTCCAAGAGGCAGAGGTAGAGGCTTGTCTCCAGCCTTCTCCTCCATGTCAAGCTAGGTGTAGCACTCACGCCCAAGCAAGGCACATTTGTGTCCTTGTCCAACTGTGGGCGTGGGATCTTGTTTGACAGGTTCATGTTACCTAGTTCCTTAGGGTTCACTAAGGGGTTCTAGAGTTGGCATTTAGGAGCCACGTTTGTGGCACTTGGTGTAACTCTTGAATCTAAGGGCTATGGCATGATAGCCCACACCGTGGAAGGTAGTGTCACATGGAGATGTGACACTAGACTAGATGTCACATGATACAATGCCCGAGGCACGCCCTTTGGGGTTGTGTCATGGGCTTGTCGCAAAGGGGTTGGATACTTTAACAAATAGGCATGCTTGTGCTTGCACTAGGGTGCTAAACCTTGGGCATATGCTCAAGGGAGGTTAGGTCTCGTAACTAGGTGCGCTTTGGCACACTTAGCTAGGGGAGTGTTCTCCTTGGAATCCAGGGGTTGAACCACCTAAGCTTGTTAACATAAGCCCTTTCGTGGGGCACTCGCAAGGTCATGTACTTAGGGTTATCCAAACCTAGCCTTAGGGAGTTTGCTTAGCAAGAACACTCGTGTCTGCCTACGGCGCACACTCGTGTCCTCACTAAGTACTAACCCTAGGTCTAGGCTATGACTTGGCCACTCAAACCCTTAGGGGTTAGTCATGGTTCAAGGTACCCTTTGTCGCCTTAAAGGGTTGTACTCCCGGATGAAGGTGATTCCTCAAGGGGTAAGTGACGATGCCTTAGCTCTGTCATGGGGGTATGTGTGAGACACATCTCCTTTGTGGGGTTAGGGCATGAGCCTGTCTAGGTCTACTGGGACAAAGTCTATTCGGGTTATCCTTTAGGGTTCAAAGGATGGTCATTCTAGGGGACTTAGGGTAGGACTCTAAGTCTTTTGCCTAGCTGGGCCTCTTGAGTCAGACTTTTAGGGTTATCTTGGAAGACTTAGCGTTACTCACACATGGTGATGACACCGGATGGCCACTTGGCAGCCACGTGTTGCCACGTGTTGGCCCTTCGGGTTACAACTTTAACACCTAGTGTAACACTTGAATCTAAAGAGGCTATGGCATGATAGGTCACATCTTGGGAAATAATGTCACATGGAGATGTGACACTAGGGTGGATGGCACATGGTACAATGATTGAGGCATGCTCTTTGGGGTGTGTCATGAGTTTGTCGCCAAGGGGTTGGATACTATAGCACACATGCATGCTTGTACTTGCACCAGGGTGCTAAGCCTTGGGCATTAACTCAAGGAAGGTTAAGTCTCGTAACTAGGTGTGCTTTTGGCACACTTGGCTAGGGGGTGTTTTCCTTGAGATTTAGGGGTTGAACAACCTAAGCTTGTTAGCATGAGCCCTTTCGTGAGGAATTCGCAAGGTCTTGTACTTAGGATTATTCAAACCTAACCTTAAGGAGTTTGCTTAGCAAAACACTCATGTCCTCTACAGCGCACACTTGTGTTCTCACTAAGTACTAGCCCTAGGTCTAGGCTATGACTTGGCCACTCAAACCCTTAGGGGTTAGTCGTGGTTTAGGGTACTTCTTATCACCCTATAGGGGTGTACTCCCAGATGAGGGTGATTCCTTAAGGGGTAAGTGATTAATGCCTTAACTCTGTAATGGGGGTATGTGTGAGACACGTCTCCTTGATGAGGTTAGGGCATGAGCTTATCTAGGTCTCCTAGGGCAGAGTCCTAAAGTCTTGCCCTTTGGGGTTTGAGGGATAGTCATTCTAAGGGACTTAGGGTAGGACCCTAAGTCTCATGCCTATTTGGGCATTTGAGTCATACTCTTAGGGTTTTCTTAGAAAGACTCAGCATTGCTCACATAGGTGATGACACCGGATGGCCTCTTGGCAGCCACGTGTTACCACGTGTTGACCCTTCGAGTTAAAACTTTGACAATGTATCTCTTTAAGGACCAACTTCTGGTGGATATTGTACAACATCACTTAAAAATATTTAACTTTTCGTTAAAAGATGTGTATGTATGCCAAATGTGCACCAATGTTTGACATGCATGGAAAATAGAACAAGGGTTTACTTACCTTGTCTTTTGATTGGCAAAGCAGATTTCCCACAATGTCCTTCGGAAGGATGTATAGCTCATATAAACCTCCATCTATGAGTTTTGAGTTAGGTGCATATATGTATATATCATGGGTTCCTTATGTATATATAATGCGGATAACATAATGTCCACAATCATAGACATCACACTATGATAAAAAGCTATGATATGAGTATATGTTTACACTTCCATACGAAGTAGATGGTATATGACACTCTCTCTTTGGTGGGTGATTCAAACTTGGGTCCTAATAGAGAAAAACAGCGATTCCAATGAGATTACATGACATGTCATTTGGAACTTGGTTCACTCCTGGAGTTTGAATCGCAATCCTAATAAATTACCAGTCAAGAATTCAACATAATATGAATATGAGTGTATATGAATTATATCAAGAAAAAGAAGTTCTTACCTTCGAAGTCAAGTAGTCATAAATTCACAAATGAACTGTGTAGGCTGGCCATTTGCACTGGAGCTTAAAGATCTAACAAAATAACATCCACTTATAAGCAGGTACGCTACTATATTACTTGCAGTATGTAAGATTTACATAGATGATAAACTAGTTTATGTAACACAGACACGTATTATGTGATATGTGGATCCATAACATATTAGTACATCTTGTATATATATAGATGCTTTAGATATATGGCAATCCTATGGTTAAACATATACCATTATGTTGTCATGTCCAGCTACAAGAAGGTTCATTTCCGGATGAATGAACAAAAATCTAGAAATGGTCGTGCTCTCTATGAAACATGTGCAAAGCTTGACATTTTCCCATATCCCAGATTTGTATGGTCTTGATCTACAAAAATATTTATGTACAGCTATATACAAGTGCATATTTAACAGACGTAGATAATATATACAGATGCATGAACACACATATATACATGTATATATTGATAGATTACCTGCTTCTCAATGAGAGCTAACTTGAGCAATGGTTATAGTCTTCATCTTGCCATTTTGGTCCAGGCAGTACACTTTGTCCCCGACAACACCTCCTTGGCCAATGGTGGGATTAATCCCACCGCCTTCTTCTTGCCCTCCAAGACCACAAGTAGGATTTATCTTGTTGAACCTTGTTGCCCTTCAAAGCCTAGTATTTCGAGTTCTCCTAGGCAAACACAAAAAATTGAAACAACATAAATATCAAAACTAAAACTATATAAACATATAATATGACTATTTGAAGCAATTTTAATCTTTGATAGATATTAAGATTCATCTAATCAAGTCACTTAGTGGTGTACAATTCCAAATTCTTTCATCACTTTTTTATAACACACGAACTTTGAGTGATGAAACTGACAGTTATTCATTCTCTTTTTTGAGAATACATCACATGTTTTTATCAAGATAAATAATATATTAATATGGTTGATTCATGAATACAAAGTATTCATGAGACATTTTGAAAACTGAAAAGGTTATGATAATATTATTATAATATGTAAATAAACTTATCGTGATCTTTTAGTTCCTTAAATTGTCTGCTATTCGAACTATTCAACACAAATTAATATCTTATTCACCTTGATAAAAATGTGTGTTATATCAATAAAGAATGAGAGACTAAACAAGCAAGAAGACTTAATAGTGTTTTCTTGGTCGACATATTAGAGGTTATTATCACATACATTGTACATATATATTTGTAACTATTGTGACTTTCGACCTATGCATTCAAGCATGATAATCATAAAGTGGGTTCATGGGATACGTTTTTTTCAAACCTTTGAAACTACCTTCGGCAATCTTGACCGTGAATGCACAGTAGTAACTAAGCTTTGATGACTACGACAAGGTTCTTGTGCAACATCCGAATATGCTTCTGATTTCCGATTACTTTCATGCGACATCAACTGGGGCGACGCTGCCCTCCGTGATTAGTTTAGAGAAGATCTTTGTGACAATGTCAAGGATTTCGTGCTCATTCTCGAGGACCCAGATTCTCTGAACAAAGTTATTGCTCAGGCAGTTTGTTACAACAATCAACTTTTTGAGCAACGTCAAAAGAAACGTTCTTGACAAGTATTTCGTACTCCAACTCCAATAGTGCAAGAGCCATCGGCCACTCTTATTTCTGATGCCAAACTGATGCTCATGGATGTTCTTCAACCATGAGAGCCACTTGTATAAGCCAAGCGACAACAACATCTTCAAGCAAACTTGTATTTATATTGTGGTAAGGATGGACAAAGAATTGCTAAGTGCTCAAATTGACAACGAATTCAAGGTGGATGGTCCCTCGGTTGAGTCAAGAAATGAGGAGGTTTAGTCTGAATAGGAGCATTTCAATTGGACCTGTTATGACCTGTATAACGAATCAAAGAATATTCCCCATAAAGGTATAAGTTAGAATATTCCCAAAAGGTTATACATAGATCTAGAAGAATCTAAAAAGGATATAGATTTAAGGTATAAAAGGGAATTAGGAGAGCACCCTAATTTTGGAAGCCCTTTGGAGAGCAGCGTGTGGAGACTAAAGACAGCTCGAGGGAGGTCGAGTGGTTTTGTGAGGGTCTCTAATTTGTACGTAATGTGCCTAACAATTTGGTATCGGAGGCATGTTCGAGATGAGTGACCGGTGGGAAGGAGAGTATAATGCCACTTGCGTGGAGATGTTGGACACTGAAAGACAAATTGTCCAAGAAGGAACAAGCCCAAGGGCAAAAGTTTTAATGGCAATAGGACAAGACACCTAAGGAGCTTCAAGAGATGGAGCGTGAGAGGAGCACAAGGGAGACTTCTTTAAACCACAAGGTAAATTTCTATTTGTTCTTGCTCAACAGGTAAACTGCATGGCACGAGAGGAGCCACATACATTGTGGTGGAGGGACGACTTGGTGAGTATCTAGTGCAAATCCTCGTGGATAGCAAGTGATAACTTTGTGTCAACAAAGTTAGTGCAGGAATGCAGCTTGCCCACGAAGACTGTGCCTCAATATGAGATTGAAGGCTCAACTACTATCACACAAAGCGAATGCTTGTGTGGAGGAGTTACAGCTGAGGTTGGCAAAACCCAGCTAGTGGAGACTTTCTTTCTTGAAGAGCTATTGTGGTGGATCTCATCCTTGGGATGAACTGGTTGGAGCGTGTGGATCCTAAGATCTAGTGGAGCACCAAGCGCTTGAAGCTTGAGTACGATGAAGTGAAAGATACTTGGTTTGGAACAAAGCTTGAGTCTTCAAACAAGTTCTTCTACTGTCACCTCAAGCGAAGTTGCTGTGCAAGTTGTCCTTGAGGAGTTTGCTAACATCTTCCTTCTGAACTACCCATGGCTTACCACCTACAAGAGGTGTGGAGCATGAGATTGTGTTGGAACCGGGTACTAAAGCCATTTATCATAGCCGTTCTAACTAGCCATGTTGAGGAGTAAGAGGTTAAGAGACAAGTGATGGAGCTATTGGAATATGGCTTCATACAACCGAGCAAGTCTCCATTTGGTGCACCATATTGCTTGTCAGGAAGAAAGATGGCACCATGAGGATGTGCATAGACTACAGAGCTCTAACAAGCAAACAGTGAAGGACAGGATGCCCATGCCACGTGTGGATACTATCATGGATCA
Organism: Selaginella tamariscina; assembly: GCA_003024785.1. Classification (NCBI taxonomy): domain Eukaryota; kingdom Viridiplantae; phylum Streptophyta; class Lycopodiopsida; order Selaginellales; family Selaginellaceae; genus Selaginella; species Selaginella tamariscina. The sequence goes on from PUQB01000296.1 coordinate 443,919, forward strand.
TCTCGGTGGAGCCAGAGTGTTCACCAAGATAGATTTGTAGTGGGTATCATCAGATTGCTGTGAAGGAGGCAGATATCTACAAAACTGCTTTCAACACTAGCTTTGGGCATTTTGAGTTCACTGTTATGCCATTTGGCTTAACAAATGCCCCAGCCACATTCACTCGGTTGATGACTGAGGTGTTTTGGTGACTACTTGCATGACTTTGTGGAGATCTTCCTCGACGATATTCTTATTTACAGTAAGAATATGAAGGAGCATGTGGAGCATTTGTGGAGAGTTCTTCAATTGCTGAGGAGAACAAGCTCTATGCAAAGAAGAGCAAATGTGCATTTGCTCAGTGCGAAGTGGAGTATTTGGGTCACATTGTGACGCCAAGTGGAGTGAAGACTGATCCACAGAAGGTGGCAGTGGTGGAGCAATGGCCAGTTCCTAGCAATGCACAAGAGTTACGGAGTTTCTTGGGCATGGCTGGTTATTACGGCGGTATGTCAAGGATTATGCCAAGAAAGCTTCTCCGTTAACTAGGTTGCTAAGGAAGGACGTTCCCTTTGCATGGAGTGCTTCAGAAGAGCAGTTTCCAAGCTTTGAAACAAGCTTTGGTACGTGCACCAGTTTTATGTATTGCAGATCCCTCTAAGCCTTATGAGGTATCGTGTGATGCAAGTGGAGTGGCCATTGGAGCTGTACTTATGCAAGAGGGAAGGCCTATTGCTTATGAGAGTCGTACTTTGAATCCTGCAGAGCAACGGTACTCAACGAGCAAGTGGCTATTGTTAATGCATTACGAGTTTGGAGGCACTATCTTTATGGTGCAAGTTTAAGCCTTTGGTGTATCTGTTCACACAAAAGAGTTAAACTCTCGGCAAGCTCGCTGGATGGTTAAGCTCATGGAGTTTGGCGAATTTCCTATTGAGCATGCGCAGGAAAGCTAACGTGGTGGCAGATGCTTTGTCACGCGTTAGGAGAGCCACAGTGGGAGAATTAAACACGCTTATGTAATGCATTAACAAGGACGGTCAGTGAGTTTAGCCAAGTAGTTCAACATGCTCAAGCACAAGACCGAGGTGCAGGAGCTCAAGGACAGCTAGAGCCACCATTCTCATTTCAGGATGGGGTTTTGTACTACAATGGCCGTGTGTACCTTCCTCGTGTGGACCATTTGATCAACCAGGTACTATATTTTCATCATGATGCCCGGAGGCTGGTCATTTTGGGGGAGGAAAACGTATGAGTTGATCAAGAGGAGGTTCTACTGGAGGAATATGAAAGCTGATATCATAGAGTACTGCAGGACTTGTGACAAGTGTCAGCAAGTAAAGGTGCCCAGGGAGAAACCAGGTGGGCTATTAGTACCATTGCCTATTCCAGACAGGCGATGGGGCAGTATCTCTATGGACTTTGTCACCCATTTGCCAAGGACACAGAGGCAGAATGAACAGGTGTGGGTCATTGTGGACAGGTTGACAAAGTTTGTCAAGTTAGTTCCCTTGGGGAAGAATGTGAATGCATCCGAGCTGGCTACGATGTATTTACAACATGTATTTCCTATCCACGGATTTCCAATGATATTGTAAGTGATAGGGACTCCAAGTTCACTTCTAGCTTTTGGAGAGGCTTTTCTAAGTGCATAAAGTGAAGCTAAGCTGTGTAGTGGAGACCCAAAACAAATGGGCAAACAGAGAGGGTAAACCAACTTCTAGAAGATACGCTGAGGTGCGCTATCAACTAGAAAAAAGGCTAGTGGGATAAGTATATTTCATTACTTGAATTTGCTTATAATAATAGCCAACACAATGGAATTGGAATGAGTCCGTACTATGCTATGTTTGACAGCATCCCAAGATAGCTTTTGATGGATTAGCAAGTAAGAAGGCCCAAGGCAACATGGATGAGGAAGTTAAAGATTAAGTGTTGCTTGAGAATATTCAAGTTTGTGTAAGAAGAACTTACAAGCAGCTCAGAGCCGAGCTATTAAATGAGCATAGAAGCTTCTGAGAGTTCCAGGTGGGAGATTATGTATATCTCCGAGTGGTATTTACCACACATGCAAGGCGGAACACTATTGTGGCCTTACAGAAGGGATGCAATGATAAGTTGTCTCCTAGGTACTCAAATCCTTATAAGATTTCTGGAGCATATCTGTCAGAGTTTTAACCCGAAGGGCCAACACGTGGCAACACGTGGTTGCCAAGTGGCCATTCGGCGTCATCACCCTGTGTGAGCAACGCTAAGTCTTCCAAGATAACCCTAAGAGTCTGACTCAGAGGCCCAATTAGGTAGAAGACTCAGAGTCCTACCCTAAGTCCCCTAGAATGACCATCCCCTGAACCCTAAAGGATAACCCGAGTAGACTTTAAGATCCTGTTCTAATAGACCTAGACAGGCTCATGCCCTAACCCCATAAAGGAGATGTGTCTCACACATACCCTCATGACAGAGCCAAAACATTGTCACTTACCCCTTCAGTAATCACCCTCATTCGAGAGTACAACCCCTTTAGGGCGACGAGGGGTACCCTGAACCATGACTAACCCTTAAGGGTTGAGTGGCTAAGTCATACCCTAGACCTAGGGCTAATACTTAGTGAGGACACGAGTGTGCACCGTAAGCGAACATGAGTGTTCTGCTAAGCAAACTCCCTAATGCTAGGTTTGGATAACCCTAAGTACATGACCTTGCGAGTGCTTCACGAAAAGATCATGCTGACAAGCTTAGGTTATTTAACCCCTGAATTCCAAGGAGAACACTCCCCTAGCCAAGTGTGCCTTAGCACACCTAGTTACGAGACCTAACCTTCCTTGAGCAAATGCCCAAGGTTTAGCACCCTAGCGTGAGCACAAGCATGCCTGTTTGTCAGAGTATCCAACCCCTTAGCGACAAGCCCGTGACACAACCCCAAAGGGCGTGCCTCGGGTGTTGTATCATGTGACGTTTAGCCCAGTGTCACATCTCTATGTGACACTGCCTTCCCCAATGTGGACTATCATGCCATAGCTCTTAGATTTGAGAGTTGCACCAAGTGCCACAAACGTGGCTCCTTAATGCCAACTCTAGAACCCCTTAGTGAACCCTCAGGAACTGGGTAATGAGAACCCATCAAACAAGATCCCACACCCACGATTGGACAAGGACACGAATGTGCCTTACTTGGCCATGAGTGCTACACCTTGCTTGACATGGAGGAGGAGGCTAGAGACAAGCCTCAACCTCTGCATCTTGAAACGTGCATTCCGACAAGACCTCCCAGGCATGGATTTGCCAACGTTAAGGGTAAGCTACCCCAAAGGTGGGATGTACCCCTGTCATTTGGAAGTTAGGGCGGCACAATAGAGGGTTGTGCCTTGACGACACAAGCTAGAGCTTGGACCGGAGAAGAGTAATGAGCTCAGTCATGAACCCAAGAACCCTCACTCCTACATACTCTACCTTATTTATGTGACGGAGCCCCCCCCCCCTCACTTTTCCTGTATGTGTAAGTGGGCTGGCACTAAATTAGCTAGCCCTTATTAAGTTAATGAGAGTGTTTAACTTAGCCTAACTCTAACCCTAAAACCCTACCCAAGGGGGTGGGGGTTTTTAGGGCATGGGTTAGGGTAACCTAGGGTTAGGTCAACCCTAGGGGTGTTCCTAACCCTATTTAACATGCTAAACTCATCTTACTAGGATGTCAAAATCGGGGGTGGGTTTTATAAAAGGTAAGTGCTACCTTTGCTTAGATTTTCTCGCGACATCTAAAGATAGCTGGCCGGACTACCCTTAAACACCTAAGTGCACTAAGCAGGGTTATTTCTCACTACATCTAGGGTCCGTCAACATAGTACAGTAGGTAACAATAGTCAACGTCCAAAGTAAAGGGTCGAGTCATAGTAAAAACTATGACAGTATCGATAAGGTGGGCATATTGACTATAGCTGCCAGAATGAGTGAAGGTGTCATGTTAGCCAGTTAAAGAGAGTACTCAAGTTGAATAAGTTATACTGCCCTTGGGGACAAGGACTTGCTAATGGGGGGAGGATTGTTATGACCCATATAATGAATCAAAGAATATTCCCCATAAAGATATAAGCTAGAATATTCCCAAAAGATCTAAAAGAATCCAAAAAGGATATAGATCTAAGGTATAAAAGGGAATCAGGAGAATTAAATAAGTAATATATCAGAATTTAAAAAATTTAATAACATCTATTCTTTAAATCAAGGAAGGCACCCTAATATTGGAAGCCTTTTGGAGAGTAGCATGTGTAGACTCGAGACAGCTTGGGGACGTCGGGTGGTTTTGTGAGGGTCTCTAGTTTGTACATAGTGGTGCCTAACAGGACCATTGTAAATCTACTCCAAATATTTCTTCCTTGACGGCAGTCTTATATGTGATCCCAGCAATGAACACCAGCAAGCCCTTCTTCGTCTAATTATTACTTGGCATCTAACGGTATTCAAGTTAACGTAACAGCTCTACTTGATAATGGTGCAACTGGAAACTTGATTGACTGCCTCTTCGTCCAGCAACATAATCAAAAACTTTGTTTTCGTTCTGACCAAATGGGCTGGCAGTTACTGATGGAAGACCAATGATGTCCGATGATATTAATAGAGAAATGGTGCCTCTTACGGTCACCCTCGGTAATATCTTGTGCTTGATCTCCTTCAATGTCACTTCAATTCCTGACACTCCTATTATTCTTGGTCTTCTTTCGTTTGAGACCCTCAATCCACAAATTAATTGGACAACTCGTACCTTAGTTGTTTTGCTCTAGCTTTTGTTCCATCTCCGACTCCTAGCCATATCTTGGCAACTTCGGCTCTTGGCAGTACCTCTGCAACTCTGACTCCTGGCTGCATTTTGACACCTCTGGTTCCTGACAACACTTCTACATCTCCGTCTTTGGCTCTGACTTCGTCTCTATTTCTGGCTTCGATTATGACTCTAGCCTAGCAATGTTTTGCTCTCCAAAGACATCAACTTCGACTTCGACTTTGACCCTGATAACATCCCCGATCTGTATCTGAACTATTTCATTAATAAAATTTACCCGTGCTGGCCATAGTCAATCCAACGCAGCTTTTGCTATGATGGTGACTCCGTTTTTGACATCTGCTCCAAGTTCCTTGCTGACCATGAGTTTACAAATATATTCAACAAGGTCCAAGCCATTCATCTTCCTGAACATTGTCCGTTATGACTGTATGATTGATATTATTGAAGGTAAAACACCTCCGTTTGGTCCAATCTATGGTCTTTCTCCACTCAAGTTTGAAGCTTTGTGAGAATACATGAACGATAATCTGGCTACTGGTTTCATTTGTCATTTCAAGTCTCCTATCTTATTTGTCAAGAAAAAGGATGGCTCTTTTTGATTGGTGGTTGACTATCACGAGTTAAACAAGATCACCATTAGTAATCGGTATCCTCTACCTCTTATCTCTAAGATTCTTGAGCTTTTTCATGGGGCTCATTACTTTATGAAGATTGACCTTCAAGGTGTTTATAATCTGCTCCATATTCGCCTTGATGATGAATGGAAAAACTCACGCCATGGCATTTTGAGTACATGGTGATGCCTTTCAGGTTAACCAATGCCTTTGCAATTTTTCAACATATGGCCAACGACATCTTTCGTGACTTCTTTTGTCATAGTTTTTATTATGACTCTCCTTTTACTTTGGACGTTGATTGTTGTTACCTATTGTACTATGTTGATAGGCCCTAGGTGTAGAAGAAATAGGCTCACTTAGTGCACTTGGATATCTAGTGATGGTCCGGCTGGGTGTCATTAGGTATTTGCAAGAAACTCTAAGCGAAGCTAGCACTTCATTCTAGAAACTCTTACCTTAGTTTTTTGTGTCCCAGTTAGGTTTTTGGAGGCTTGGTGAGTTTGGCAAGTTGGATATGGGTAGAAACACCCCTAGGGTTGATCTAACCCTAGGGTTGCCCTAACTCCATGCCTTAAACCCCTCATATTAAGGTTTAGGGGTTAATTAACTCACCAAGTATATTTCCTTTGAGAATGAGATTCCGTGCCAGCCCACTTATGTAAATAGGAAAACAAGGGGGGGGATCACATAAATAAGTAGTATGTAGGAGTGAGGGTTCCTGGGTTCATGATTGAGCTCGTTACTCTTCTCCCGGTGCAAGCTCTAGCTTGTGTTGTCAAGGCACAACCCTCTGTTGTGCCGCCCTAACTTCCAGATGACAGGGGTACATCCCACCTTCGGGGTAGCTTACCCTTAACGTTGGTGAATCCATGCTAGGAGGTCTTGTCAGATGCACATTCCAAGAAGCAGAGGTAGAGCTTGTCTCCAGCCTCCTCCTCCACGTCAAGTTAGGTGTATACTCACAGCCAAGCAAGGCACGTTTGTGTCCTTGTCCAACTGTGGGCGTGGGATCTTGTTTGACAGGTTCACATTACCTAGTTCCTTAGGGTTCACTAAGGGGTTCTAGAGTTGGCATTTAGAGCCACTTTGTGGCACTTGGTGCAACTCTCAAATCTAAGGGTTATGGCATGATACCCACATCGTGGAAGGCAGTGTCACATGGAGATGTGACACTGGGCTAGACGTCACACGATACAACACCCGAGGCACGCCCTTTGGGTTATGTCATGGGCTTGTCACCAAGGGGTTGGATACTCTAGCAAACAGACATGCTTGTGCTCGCACTAGGGTGCTAAGCCTTGGGCATTTGCTAAAGGGAGGTTAGGTCTCATAACTAGGTGTGCTTAGGCACACTTGGCTAGGGGAGTGTTCTCCTTGGAATCCAGGGGTTGAACAACCTAAGCTTGATAGCATAAGCTATTTCGTGAAACACTCGCAAGGTCATATACTTAGGGTTACCCAAACCTAGCCTAAGGGATTTTGCTTAGTAAAGCACTCATGGTCGTCTACGGCGCACACTCGTGCCTCACTAAGTACTAGCCCTAGGTCTAGGTATAACTTGACCACTCAAACCCTCAAGGGTTAGCCATGGTTCAGGGTACCCTTGTCGCCCTAAAGGGGTTGTACGCCGAAATGAGGGTGATTTCCCAAGGGATAAGTGGCGATGCCTTAGCTTTATCATGAGGGTATGTGTAAGGCACATCTCCTTGATGAGGTTAGGGCATGAGCCTGTCTAGGTCTACTAGGATAGGATTCTAAAGTCTACTTGGGATATTCTCTAGGGTTCGGGGATGGTCATTCTAGGGGGCTTAGGGTAGGACTCTAAGTCTTCTATTTAACTAGGCATTTGAGTCAGACTTTTAGGGTCATCTTGGAAGACTTAGTGTTGCTCACACAGGGAATTGACGCTGGAAGGCCACTTGGTGGCCACATGTTGCCATGTGTTAGCCCTCCGGGTTAAAACTCTGACATCTTTGACTGGTTTGTGATTATTTACTTAAATGACATCCTTATTTTCTTAAAGACAGAGGAGGAACATCATCAACATGTTCGTTAGGTTTTGAAAAGACTTCGGTAGTATGGTCTCTATGCCCAGTTGGAGAAGTGTCAATTTCACTAGGTTGAGTTTTTAGGATACATGGTGTCACACACTAGAATCTCCATGGACCAGCCAAGGTGTGAACAGTTCTTGAGTGGAAAATGCCAAAAGTCAACTTGAGACATCCAATGTTTCCTTGGCTTTGCCAATTTATACTGGACTTCATTAAAGACTTCTCCAAAATTGTGCTTCTATTGAATTAGCTCACCAAGGAGGTTCCATTCAAGTGTCTATGGAGGCTGAGAACATTTTATCACACTCAAGTTTGCTTTTACCTTGTCTCCGATCTTGCTTCACCTTGACTCGACCAAACCTTGTGATGGAGACAAATGCGTCTGACTTTGTTTTGGGTGGTATTTTTTATCAGTATGGCTCCGACAATGATCTACACCCCGTAGGATTCCACTAGCACAAGTTCATGGCTATGGAAGTTAAACTATGGGATTCATGACAAGGAACTTTTAACTATCATGGATTGCTTCCAAGAGTGGCGAAGGTTTCTTGAAGACTCCCCGCACAAGTAACTGTCTTCACTGATCACTAGAACTTAGTTTACTTCTCTCAAGCTTAAGTTCTGAATTGACGTTAAGCTTGTTGGACCCATTAGGTCCTCTCTCGGTTTGACTTTGAGATAAGTATTGACCTAGCACTTACTAAAATCAATCCAACACGCTTTCACAACGAGCATATTTGGCACCGCATGTTGGTGACATCGAATTTGACCAACAAAAAGCAAGTGGTACTTAGTCCCAAATGCCTCCAAGCACTGGCCTTCATGTTGCACCCTTTGACTTCGGCCTTCTTGACACTATTCACTCTGAACCCGTCTTTGATCCACTAGCTCAGGATATCTTGAGTCACCTCGTAGGTAACACTCCATTTGTCTCACGACCCAACTACAATTTATTCCAATTTGCCAACAGTCTGCTTCTTTGTAATGACTTGGTTTATGTTCCACCGGGTGACACTTGACTTCAAGTGCTACAGTTTCATCACGACACTCCGCTTGCTGATCACTTTGGCATTACAAAAACAGTGGAACTAATTAGCTGTAACTATTAGTGGCCTCGACTACGCCAATAGGTGGAAGAGTTTATTCGTACCTGTGATCTCTTGCTCGCTCTAGAATTCCTCGTCATCGCTCGTATGGTCTCCTCCAACTGCTTCTAGCTCCAATAATGCCTTGGTCTTGTATCTCAAGGTCTTGTCCAAGCCATGCTCTCTCCCCACGTTTGGTTGAAATGGGACAATTGCCCCTGGCCCCCTTGGTGTGGGTTCCTCTCGGTTGGTCGTGAGTGTGGCCTTGGCTTCTATGAGTTGGGTGATGTGCTGGTGTAGTTCCTCCCTGACAGCTGCCAACTTTGCTCAGGTTTCCTCAAGCTCCCTTTCCCTTTGTTCGATCCTAGTCACGAGTTCATGGTTTTGCTCTCTTTCTCTGCTATGGCCTGCCCGTGTGTGCATGGTGGTCGTGGAGTCTTGGAGGCTATCGTACCTCCCTCATACAATTGGGCTCCCTAGAGGAGTAGTTCCCTAGATTTCTCGGCATCCTCCTGCACAACCTGTCGCTATTCTGTAAGCTTAGTTACTATGGTGTCATGTTCCTTAGTCACGCATGGGAGGTTGAGGTCATTATACACCACCACTGCTTCCCTTAATTGGTCAAAGGTTTTCGCAAGTTTGAGATGAGCCGATGAGGCCCACCGGCCATTGACATGGAAATGCTGGTAGGCATCTTCAGACTCTTCCTTGGAATCGCCCCATGTCCCCTCTCGATCATCCGGTTGTGCTGGTTTGGTAGGCCGTCCAACCATTTCTGGTGTTGAATTCCGTGTAATGGGGGCCCTATTGCCAGCAGAATCCCCCATATGGGTTCTGCCATCTGGGGTCTTCCCCCTTCTTGCGGGTTCCCGATGCTTGGGTTGTTCTTGCTCAAGAGAGGTGTTGTCTCTTGCTGCTCCTCGACGACTCCGGAGGTTTCGACTGTTTCCCTTAATTGATTTGACTTGTTTCGGTCTACTCTTCCTCCCTTGTGTCCCTATTGTACCAGCTCAAAGTTGTGCCGATATTGAAGTTGTAGCTTGGCGAACTAGATCAACGGTCATGATATCAATATGGCCGGCCATGGAAAGTCTTCGCTCGGACCCGGTCCAAATTTCGTAGATCCCAGGGGTTAGTGTCAGAACCAGTATTGTCTGAGGCTATCTGCCTAATTCACCGTGACTCCTTCCCAAGCTCTAGAGAGGCCGTTCGCTAGTTGCATGGTGATTTGTCTCTCTGTTCTTCCAGTGAACATGAAGGTTATCAATGCTATGAACTCGGCCGCTTCTTCCCTTTCCTGTATGCCCCCCTCATGTTGTAACGCCTCGTTTCCTCTGGTGGTAGACCTCTGTGGCTCAACCTCCAATAATTCTCCTACTGTGAGCCATCCTCCAATAGTTGGAATAATGTTGCCAGCTTTTTGAACCCTATGTGAAAGGATGTGCTACCTTCTAAGAAAAACCGGATCACTGCCCACTCAGTTTGGCTTGCTACCATGCAGACTGGATAAATTGCCTAGCTCTCTTGGCAAATCCTAGGTTCTCCACTTCTCCCCACGGAAGGTCGAAGAACCCTAGCAAGCACATCTACCTTCTGACCTTCTAGACGTTGGGGCACTCGATTATCTCCTTGAATCTAGAGTGCATGAGAGCGATAAGCTCGCGTCCTTACCTGACTTCCGTAGGACATGCGAATTTCTCGGATGACCATTGGCCTGTTCCACTTTGTCCATTTCGTCATCATGGTGATTGACAGCGTTGCATTGTACATCTCCTTCCCAAGGCACAGCCGATGTGGCAGTCCTCATGATGTCCTTTGAGGTGACTTGGCGCGACTATCCCTATCCTTGATTCGCAATGATGGCATTGCTCAACGATCATTGCCTTTGTAGTATGTACCTCACGTGTGCGATCCACCCTCGTGAACCATGTGACCCTGTGAGCACCACGTGTGGTTGCAGGTCTTCCTCTTGGCCGCACCACCCCTATGACGTGCTTCCTTGGGGTTCTCTGTTACAGTGGCTGCTTTGTCCCAGTGCACCTCAATCTAGGCTCCATATGAGGGGATTTCATCTCGAAGTGGTTTTTGTTGGCTGTCTCGTAGTGATTGTCTGATATTGCCGCTCCTTGCCATCCTGATGACGTCTAGTGAAGCCCATCCTAGTCCTATATGTAGGGCCTTCCCAGTTATTTCCTTCCCTCCGAGGTCTCCAGCCACCAATCCCATGTGTGCCACACCTAGAACTTTGCGAATTACTTCTAGTAGGTGATATCCCTGCCGGAGGTCCTCCCTCCCTAACTTCTCTAGTTGATCTCTAATTAGTTATGGCTGTGGGTATTCTCGGCTGAGGCTTAGGTTGGCATGGGGCCGTTGGTGGTGGTTAAGTCTACTACCAGGCTTGGGTTGGCCTTCCTTAGGTGGTGCTCCCGTCTGGCCATGGTACCTTTGGGTTACTCTTCTGGAATTGCGAAGGTGGTCAGTGATTCATTCCCTAAGCTCATGTATTGTGTTTGTATTGCCTTGGGCTTCGAGCGCTCCCCCTGTGGTCCTCTACCTGTCCGCTTGTGCCTTCCCTAGTGAGGGCACTCCTAACTTACACAGGGCAAGCCTTCTGGATCGGCACGGGAGGTTGATGCTTTGTCATCGTCCAGTCCTTCATGCTTGCATGGCTCATGGTATTCTAGCGCTCGGAACTCTTGCGGGGGTGCTAGGACTTGCTTTGCTGACACGGATATCAGTCCCCTCCTGGCACAGAATCTTACTTGCTGGTGTTCCCAGTCGTGCTGCACTTTGCGCCCCTAAGCCAGGGCGATCTAGAAGCAAGTTGAATCCCCTTTTGTGTGCATACTGAGGATAACTATATTTATCCAAAATTTGATAGTTTGGATCTTGACTTCCACTACCCTTAGGATACCCTTGGGTGTTACCTCAGCTTGGTTTGCATGCGTACGTGGAAGGGAGTAGGCTCTGGGATTGGCATACTCAGCTCATGATGGAGTTCCTTTGACATGATGTTCACTGCCGACCCTCCGTTTATGATTATGTTGCTGATTGTGTGGCCCGCCACTTGAAGTGGAATGGTCGGTACATCATCCATGAAGTCCATTGCAATCATTGTGCCCCTTGGCTAGGGTCTGGCTGATCCATGTGGCTGAGCCCTGCATAGCACGATGGGGTGAATGGCACACCTTGTTCATCGATGCCTTGGCCTCTCCTATGCTGATGAGAGGTGTTCCTACATCCTCGGGTTCCCCCAATCCTTGGCTCTAGTTGGGCTTGCCGGCCCTAGAGTGGTTGGCACTTTGGTGCGCCTCCTCCCACTGCCTCAACCCCGAGGGTTTTGCTACTCGTTCCTTCTCGTGATGCCTCCCCTTTCCCTTGGTTTTGTGAGCATGTGGACACCTTGTCTCTTCCATAGTTGAGTTTGTAGTGTTGTGTTCTCCCTGCCATCTCGTTCTAGTAATACCACCATTACCTAGTTGGCCGACGTGGGATTGGTGTCGGACCAGTGGGGATCTATTCGTTTGCCACCCTTGCGGTGTTGGGTGCTTGCGCTTCAGCATTGGCTTGATCAACAATATCCAAGAGCACCATAGAGCGGCTGCTAGCCACCACATAGGGTGCAAATCATCTCCAGCGTTCTGGCCATCTATCCATGTCGTTGTACCTTGGTCGATAGAGCTACCGCTCCTGGGAATGGGACCTCTAACTATAGTTTCCTAATCGTGACCTTCTGCGAGGTTAGTCATTCCCATTTGTTTTGCACCCATAGCTCCTCCGACTCTTTGTGTCCCCCTCTGCCTTCTATTCCACCGCTAATGCGGCTGTATATGGTAGCCTGTTACTCATGAGCTCAGCCAGTCGATAGCAATTGTTCGTGTTGTGGACCCGTGAATGTTATATACCCAACAATACTTATCTCTGCATGTGGTGTTACAATTAGGTCTCTGAGCCAGTGTTGCAATTAGGTCCTCCTTCCATGCTGCACCTTGTGGGCCTCCCCTTGCTGTGGTTGTACGTGCTCTTTGGCTCTCGACCATTGCTCCCTTTTGGTGGGCTTTGGGTCTGAGAGGTTCTCCTCTTCCGTGGTAGTGTCATTTGCCCCCTCGCATCTAATTTGTCTTGCGTCTTCTCTCTTGATGTTTCTTATCTTCTCGCTTTCTACTTTATTGGCATACCAAAGTAACTTATCAACATTCAATCGTCGTCCAGCCCGATCCACTTACGAATCTCCGACCACAATCCCTTCCGGTACCACATCTTCTTGGTTAGGTCGACAGGGGAATCCCTTAACCAAGCGATGTACCCTAGCATGCGAACTATGTATTCATCAACCGATTCTCCTGCTTTCTACTTCAAGTTAGCTATAGTTCATGAATTACCTCTTCCTCGTTCTTCTCCTCCCGGAAGGTATCCAGAAACCCTCCACATGATTTCCTAGCGAGCTTCTTCATTTGCCTCGTGGAATCGCATCTACCATGCGTGTGCCTTCTTGTCTAGAGTGCATGCAAATGCGCTCAACTTCCTATGGTTGTCACTTACGCTTCTCAACTCACACACCTACTCAAACTTCGGTACATGTTGGTCAATGTCTTCACCCCTCGCTCCTCGGAACGCGGGTAAGGGCACTATCACTGTGCTCTCTTGCATTCGATTGAGTGTGTGGACTAGTAATGTCACTGGATCGACTCCCATGGCATCCTGTTGAGCATGGGAGGTGCTTCAGTTTGGATCCTCCACTTCGAACATGTTGTAGTCCATGTTTTGGTATCCTACGGGTACCTTTTTCCTCCCTTGCACCCCCACCCTTCGATTGAGGGTTGGAGACAAGGATGGGCTCCTCCCGACTGTCCTTCAAGGGCCCCTTTACGGGACCAGCCTGATGGTTGGTGGCGAGGCATATCTCAATTGGACGGTATTCCCTCATCCAGCGGGTGGCTTGGCAGGATCGTGCAACCTTGAGGAATCCCTTTGCAGTGTTAGAATGATCATGGCTGCTAGGGCAGATTCTCCTCACCCTGAGATGGTATCTCCTCGTCTCATGGTTGTCACGGCTCTGCCATGTGCCTTTGCAGAATTCCCTCGAGTGGTTGGTACTATCTCGCTCACTTGGGCGGATTTCCCTCGCCCTGGAACAAAATCCGCTCATCCCTTGCCCAGAGTGACCACTGTGTGGCCCTCCTCACTGGCACCTCCTCCAATCTGTCAGCTCATTGACGTCCATTGCCTTCGAGCGGGTGGTCTTCCCATCTATAGCTCAGCCTTTCGGAGCCTCAGGCCATCATCTTGGTACTCACCCTGGCCTGTTATGTCGTCTGATCGATTGAACTTCTAGTGCAAAGGTTTCTTCGTCGGTGGTCAATGCCCTTTAGGGGCCTTCCAATGAGGCTCTTCCTCCCTCTTTTTGAGTATCCATGGTCCACCCTGGTGGTGACGATGGCCCTGGGTTTCTTACCTTGCGTCTCTCGTAGCATTGGCCACATAGAACCTCTGGCTCTCGTCCCCTATCACTACCTACGCTAACGTCGCCGCCTCAAGTTTCCTGCCTCTAGCACATGCCTTCCCTCTCTTGGGTTTCTTTGCACGAGGTCTTCTCCCTTGGGGTACTCATCGAACACGAATTCAACTCTCTGGTGTGGGGCTCGTCATAGCCATCACTTTCACCCACGTCGAGAGGGGGTGCAAGGCTTCCATCATCCTACCATCTATTCCACTCTATGTTGTAGGCCATTGCCAGGCGAGGTCGCTCATCCAGGTGTTGCTTGTTCCTGCCCATTCCTACACCTGGGATTCTATTAGAACGTGCTAGGGGTTCTTCATACCTTTCTTTGTCGTCTACAGCTTGCGACCGGCTTCGATGGTATTGTGCCGAGTTTTTCGTTTCTCAGAGGTTCGGCCATGTGTGTTTGCGTCATTCCCTTGGACAGGTGAGGCGGGGCCGACTGTGGCATTCGGGGTACCTCCGTTAGCCACTCTTAGCCAGTCTGACACATGCTCTTGGCCAGCTGGTACTCGCTGATCTCCAGTTGTTCAAACGAGTTAATCTCGACTCTCTAATCCCTTCTCCAAGCCACAACTCTGCTTACTATGGTGAACTCTATTTGCGTGTAATTAATATCTCTCCATGATTGACACAAATGGTCGTTGGGGACTCCGCATGCCAATTGTGAGGTGACTTATGTAGCCTCGGTGGTCACCAGGACACTGTTGCCAATGTCCAATCCTAGGGGTCCGTGCCGGTGGTCAGCCCTTACCTCGGGAGATGCTGGAATATGCGGTGATGGCCTCTACCTGAACATAATGGCAAGGGTCTGTGTACATGTGGGTAGGGGTTCCCTTAGGGCAATGCTACTACCTTCATGGAAGGATACAGCAGATGAGGAGAGGGGAAGGAAGAGGACAATCTAGTGGGAGGCACGATAGATAGAAGAGATCTAGATATATATTGCATGTCAAGATACAAGATGGCCCCTTCCCCTAGAGAAGGTGGAGCAAGATACAAAGAAGAAGACTGACTAGAAGGACCCCAACCCACTACTAACCTTCTTGCTTATATAATGGGTCGGCCGGTGCTAGACCCTAGGTCATGTGGCACTCCCCTACTGGTCTGCCGCCTGTGACTGAGTCCTACTCTGTGGCATTAATGCACCTCCCTCACACGTGCTGTCCTGCGTACTGTGGTAGTTAATCCGGATGATTGGATCCAGCCCACTATCAGTGCCACCTGACAGTCGTCACTATCGATTAGTACCGTTGTACCTTTCCCGCTCGGCCGTTTAGCCCCCCGCTTGTTCGCATCGACTAGTGGTTTGATGGACCGTCAACTAGCTACTCTATCCTAATTCTACCCCTAAACCCAGGGATTTTAGGGCGTGGGTTAGGGCAACCTTAGGGGTGTTCCTAACCCTATTTAACATTTGATACAACTGAAAAAGCTAATTGGCATGTCAAAGTCATGGGAGAGTTTTCTAGAAAATAAGTTTTAGTTTTGCCTAAACTAAAAAGCCGAGTCATAGTAAAAATTATGACACTCTCGATGGCTTTTATTTTTGCCATTGCTCAACCTCAAAGAACCCTTATTGCATAATGAAAAGCTGAGATATAAACTTCCCTATAGTACAATTTCCTCTCACGAACTATGCTATTAACCAAATGCCAAAACAATTGACACGTGGCTAGTAGTGTTTGTGGTGAACCTCAAACAGGTTAGTAGTGAACTTTTTTGAGGTTGACCTTTGATGACCTCCAGGTTGACTGGGGTTGACTTGTCATTGAACAGCATTGAAAACGTATGTAGTTTTCATCGACCGGTGTTAAAATGTCATTCACCGTCGTTGAATATTCGTTGACCATCTTTGTGCCATTGATTGGGTTCCTGACTAGCATTGACTTTTGGTTTGCTGCGAAATTCATCACGAACTTGTTGTGGTTCGTCACAAACTTGTTTTTGATTCATCTTATCCACCGTTGACTAACTGGGTTGAACTCGTTGAATATACACATTCCTATGGTAAGGACAAAAAGAGGTGCGAATGAAAGGACCTGTGTCCAGTGTGAGCACGGCGCTTGAAAAGGCATAACAGATGTATTGCGTGGATAAAAAGAATGCTCTGAACGGCCAGTTGCAACCGCAACCCTCCTAACCCCGTCCCACAATCAACCTCAACCTAAACAAAGAAGATATTCATGAAGCAGCTATATCGCTGACATGCGCAAGATAAGGCGCTTGAGCTCCCTTGGACCCGTGTAAAATATATGTTTGGGGACTCCTCCACAGATGTAATAACGGCTGGCATGTCTGTGATGTCTAGGCCAACTGCGTTTGCACACTCCCGGCAGTCCTTGTACTGGTGTACTCCCTGCTTTGCAAACTCGTAGTGATTGGCCTTAGTGTCGGACGGTCCTGGACTCTCCACATAGCTTGCAGCACGGTCGACATCCATGTGGTCAGCCACGAAAACTTGTGGGTTGGAGCCTGAGAAGTCGAAGTAGACGAATCTCCTGCCCTAGGTTGGTTCTGTAGACGGCCTTACCCTTGCGCTGTGCCTGATAGAAGAGTTCTTGCATCCTTTCTAGTAATATAGTATGAGCACCTGGAGTAGTCGCGATGATTGGTACTTTGCATGGCCACAGGTGCGATGTGAGGGAATTGGCAGTACCTGGAGAACTGGCCATAGGCACGGTTCGTTTCGAGTGTACTCCATGCGGCAAGATGTGTTTGATTTTGGAAAGCACAGTGGCAAGCACATCAATCAGGTTGACAATGGCTACTTGGAATGGATGGTCAACAACTTCCAAGCAGTTGATGACTGGGAAATGAAGCGGCAACAATCAGCAATCAGAAATGTTCATGTCCATGATCTCCTTTCTGACTTAAAGTCCTGTACCAGGAAAAAAGACCTGCACAAGGGGAAACGAGTCCATGCAAAGGCAGTGGAAACTGGTAACGAGTCGAACATGTATGTTGCAGCAACACTCATCAATATGTACGCCAAGTGCGGCAGCATGGTAGACGCTCGGACAGTGTTTGACATTATCCAGGAGCCAGACGTGGTGTCTTGGACTGCTGTGATCATGGGATATGCGGACAGTGCACAAGGTCTCGCTGCCTTGGACTTGTTTTCGAGGATGAAGGACGAGAGAAGATGTCCGCCCGATTCCACGACTTATCTTGCTGCCTCAAGGCCTGCACGTCACTGGCAGCAGATGGAGATGAAAGTGAAAGAAAAGGTGTCTGGAACGAGGTAGAGAGATACATTTGGAGATTGGTTGCCATATGAGTCAGTTCGTGCAGAACACGCTTGTAGACATGTATGCCAAGTGTGGCAACATGGTAGCTAGGAGGATGTTTGACAGTATCCAGGAGCCGGACGTGGTGTCCTGGACTGCTTGATCCTGGGCTATGCAGACGATGGGCAGGGTCTTGTTGCCCTGGACTGCTTCTCCAGAATGAAAGAGGAGTGCAGATATGCACCAATTGCGTGACTTATCTTGCTGCCCTCAAGGCCTGTACGTCACTAGCAGCAGATGGAGATGAAACTAGAAAGAAAAGGTGTTTGGAACGAGGTCGAGAGATACATTTGGAGATTGGTTGCCATATGAATCAGTTCGTGCAGAACACGCTCATAGACATGTATGCCAAGTGTGGTAGCATGGTAGACGCTAGAAGCGTGTTTGACAGCATCCAGGAACCGGATGTGGTGTCCTGGAATGCTGTGATTCTGGGATATGCGGACAGTGGACAGGGTCTTGCTGCCCTGGACTGTTTTCGAGGATGAAGGACAAGAGAAGATGTGCTCCTGATTCCGTCACATTTGTTTCTGCCCTTAAGGCATGCACGTCACTGGCAGCAGATGAAAGTGGAAAGAAAAGGTGTCTGGAACGAGGTAGAGAGATACATTTGGAGATTGGTTGCCATATGAATCAGTTCGTGAAGAACACGCTCATAGACATGTATGCCAAGTGCGGCAGCATGGTAGACGCTAGGAGCGTGTTTGACAGTATCCAGGAGCCGGACGTGGTCCTGGAATGCTGTGATCCTGGGATATGCAGATAGTGCACAAGGTCTTGCTGCCTTGGACTTGTTTTCGAGGATGAAGGACGAGAGAAGATGTCTGCCCGATTCCACGATTTATCTTGCTGTCCTCAAGGCATGCACGTCACTGGCAGCAGATGGAGATGAAACTGGAAAGAGAAGGTGTCTGGAACGAGGTAGAGAGATACATTTGGAGATTGGTTGCCATATGAATCAGTTCGTGCAGAACACGCTTATAGACATGTATGCCAAGTGTGGCAGCATGGTAGACGCTAGGAGCGTGTTTGACAGTATCCAGAAGCCGGACGTGGTGTCCTGGAATGCTGTGATCCTGGGATATGCAGACAGTGCACAAGGTCTTGCTGCCTTGGACTTGTTTTCGAGGATGAAGGACGAGAGAAGATGTCCCCCCGATTCCACAACTTATCTTGCTGCCCTCAAGGCATGCACGTCATTGGCAGTAGATGGAGATCAAACTGGAAAGAGAAGGTGTCTGGAACGAGGTAGAGAGATACATTTGGATATTGGTTGCCATATGAATCTGTTTCTGCAGAACACGCTCGTAGACATGTATGCCAAGTGCGGCAGCATGGTATACGCTAGGAGCGTGTTTGACAGTATCCAAGAGCCGGACGTGGTATCCTGGACTGCTCTGATCTTGGGCTATGCGGACGATGGGCAGGGTCTTGTTGCTCTGGACTGCTTCTCCAGAATGAAAGAGGAGTGCAGATGTGCACCCAATTGCGTGACTTATCTTGCTGCCCTCAAGGCATGTATGTCACTGGCAGCAAATGGAGATGAAACTGGGAAGAAAAGTTGTCTGGAACGAGGTAGATTGATTCATATGGAGATTGGTTGCCACATGAATCAGTTCGTGCAGAACACACTCATAGATATGTATGCCAAGTGTGGTAGCATGGTATATGCTAGGAACGTGTTTGACAATATCCAGCAGCCGGACGTGGTGTCCTGGAATACTCTAATCCTGGGCTATGCGGATGATGGGCAGGGTCGTGTTGCCTTGGATTGCTTCTCTAGAATGAAAAATGAGTGCAGATGTGTGCCCAATGGTGTGACATATGTTGCTGCTCTCAAGGCATGTGGTTTGAATGGGGCCTTAGCCATTGGACGAAAGTTCCATTCAGAGATAAGAGAATTTGATGCTTATGTAGTAACATCTTAGTAGACTTCTATGCCAAATGTGGAAGTATGGAAGAGGCTCGTGAAGTATTTGATTTGCACCCACGAGCAAGGGATGTATCAACGTGGAATGCACTCTTAATAGGTTATGGTAGGTTTGGAAACACTGATTTTGTCTTTAGCCTTTTTAAGGTAATGCAAGATCAAGATTTTCGACCAAATGCTGTTACATTTTTGTGCATCCTTGGATGTTGTAACCATGCAGGTATGATAGAAAAAGCATGGGAGTACCTTAAGGTAATGCCTATACAGTATGGACTCACCCCTACTGTGATGCATTACAATTGCATGGTTGACCTTCTGGGTCGCACAAATAAGTTAGATGAAGCTATTGATTTGTTACAAAATTTGCCTTGCGATCCTGATGCAGTGACATGGATGACACTCTTGGGTGCTTGTCGCAAATGGGAGAATGTTGAAATAGGAAGGATGGCTTTTAAATCATTGGTGAATTTAAATAAGAAAAAAAGCATCTGCTTATATACTCATGGCCGCGATATATGGTAGTAAAGGTATGTGGAAGGAGCAAGAAAAGGTGTTGCAAACAAAGATGAAGTCCGGTGCTTGGAAACTGCCTGGGCAAGCTTATATGATGGATGGGCTAGGGAGGATGGTTAAATTTGTGGTTGAGGAGAAAGATCCTGAATATATTGAAGATAAATTGAAAGAGTTTCTTAAATGCATGCAAGAACGTGAATATGTTGATAAATCATATAACATGAGTCATTCCATAATGGATAATGAGAAGGAGAAGGCACTATGTGGGCATAGTGAGAGGTGTGTTGTTGTTTATGGTACACCTCATGAATTATTAAAAATATAAAGATGTGTAACGATTGGCATTAGTTGACCAAAATGATTTTCAAACTTTTTAGGAGAATTATAATGGTAAGAGATGTATGTATGAGAGAAGAGAGAAGTGTTAACAAATTAAATTAAATTCATGCATGGTGTGTATGTTTGAGAGAAGAGAGACAGTACATATTAACATGGATCATGCATGGTGTGTCACGTTGACGAAAAGTCAACTCGAGTCAAGTCCTGTTCAGTTGAGAGTTGGTTCTATGTTATGGAAAATGGTTAGTGTTCATGTGGAAATTATTAGTGATAAAGTTTATAAATTATAAAGTTAAAGGAAAAATTAATAAAACTTGCCCACCAAAATTCTCCTAATCACATAGAAGTCTTCTCAGTGAAGCCCCTTATGTATTCAAGAAGGAGAACGTTTTTTCTTGGAAAGCATGCAATTTTTGCATAACATGGATAACATTATGACAAGAAAGATATGAGTGCAAGATCACTTGCAACATTGATTGACACTATATTTCAACTTAGCAAACATAAGAATTACATCTTATTGAAACAACGTGAATATTTTTGACATGGATACTTAACAAGTTATATAAACCATATGGCATGAGCATAAGTGTTGATGTGAGAAATTAGGTCAACTAAGACCATTAAATTTAATTAAATTAAGTGGTCAACATACACAAAAGTAAAAGAGTTTCTTACATCCTTAGACTTTGTAAAGAGAATTTTTAAGTTATTTTCTTTCCTTTTTTTTATTTTGAAAAATATGAGGAATATTTTGGGGTTTTCTTATTTAATTCTTGTTTTTTTTTTGTTTTTGACTAGATATGCAAAGTAAAACTATGATAAGCTGGTTCATGCAAAGAATATTCCCTATGTATGGAATATTCTAGGTATATTTTAGAAGGGTCCATGTATGAGTAGTAAAGGTCTATAGATACATGTATGTCAATAAAGTGTTCAAAAGATGTTTGTGTGTGGAGATATATTAGGTTGAGTAAGATGGAAAGTGACATGTGAACAAGTGAGATTTTGATGACGAGTCTTTCAGAGAAGTTGTAGATCTTGCTAAGAGGATTTTAGAGAGCTTAAGTTTATGAAATTCAGAAATTCTGTTGAGGAAATATACTTGTTTGAAGTTAAGGGTGGCAAAGGAATATGTGAATATTCTGGTTCCAAGTATATGCTGCGGTTACCAACGACAAAGGAAAGGTGCATGAAGAAAAGGGTATTAAGATTTCTAGTGTTTTCTGATGGAAATAGTTTTTTGTATCTTTTTATGAGAAAAAAAAGTAATAAAAATGGGTTTAAAAAGAAAAGCATGTGGGAGCGCCTTGGTGTGTAAGCAACTTCATCATCTTTTTCCCAACCAAGTAAGGTTGTTTTGAGTGAGGAGAAAGAGAAGACAAATACCTTGAAAAACCTAGAGTGGGAATTAAATGTGAAATTATTGATTGGTGATCAACTTGTAGAAGTTCCATGTCCTACTTATGGCAGCAAATGAAAAAGATTAATAGTGGATGTTCTTGCTAAACTTAATAAAAAGAATTAATTACTTATTAAGTGTGATTAGGCTACAACATTTTTTGGTTCCGTTGCCAAAACACTATCGAAGTCGTGTGCAAAAGAGCCGAAGGGTGTGGTAGAGAAGCTTGGAGACACAGATTCTTAGCTATCTCCACCTCTGGGGTCTGCTACGAGAAGTAGTGTATGTACCCTAGTGAGTTTACATCAGAACAAAAGCTACAAAAGAAGAAAGAGAGAGATGATCGGTATTCTAAGAGAGCAGTGAGACAACTTGTACTCACTGAAGAGCAGCAAAGGACAGTGTGTGGGGAGTGAGGAAGGCACATCGAGTACCTTTATGTTTGTACCCTCTTCACATATTACTACATGAGTGGCTCTAGCTGTCCCGATGGCTAGTCCACTTGTTGATCCACCAATTAGCCCATCTCCAAGGCTAACATGAATGAAGTACCATGTCTTCAATGGTATTGGTGATCCAGATGCACATGTGTAGACATTCCTTAATGTGAGCCGGACTAATCAAGAGGCTTCAGATGTAGAGAGGCTTAGGCTCTTTTCAGGTACACTGAATGAAGGGGCTACTAAATGGTTAGGGGAATGCTTCTTTCATCTCTCGGCCAGCACTTAAGTCTACCTTTGAAGATCACTTTAGACCGGTGGGCTTTATTAAGAGAATCAATGATGAGCTAAGCTATATCAAGTTGCTTCTAGTAGAGAGCCTCCAAAGCTATATCAATAGATTCTAGCGCCTGTTGCTCAAGAAGGATTATCCTGTAGCTCCAAGTGAACATGTGAAATACTTTGTGGATGAGCTACTAGAAGAGCTTGCTTTCCATGTTCGTATCCAAAGTCTAAAGAACCTGTTAGAGGCCATTAGACATGTAGCTAACTAGGAACAAGCTAAGTTGTGCACACAATGTGCACAACCTCACCACACAATGCTACCTACAGTAAGGGGATATCACCATCCGATTCTCCCTATTCAGTTGTCTATTCCAGTGGGTACAATGGATTACAGTAGCTTGGGAGAATCAAGTTTGTTATCCATGAGAGGACTGTCGGCTTCTATCTTGGGAAACCTGGACTATAGCAAGGCATCGACCTCTGTGAGTACCACAGTACCACATCAACTTCCAAGCTCTAGATACAATGCACCACCAAGTTCCAATGCTGTTGTTACTTATTCAAAGCTTACTAATTTAAAGGAAGATATCTTGGGAGCTCTCACCAAGCAAATGATAGACCTACAGTTCAATTGGATTAAAGAAGTAGAGAGGCATTCACAATTGGTGACCAAGTGTGGCTCCTCCGGCGTCATTGGCCAACCACACGTCCCTGTGACAAGCTGGACATCCTTAACAAGTTAAGGAACATACCAATGTGTAGGGTTATGGACATCTCCCTGTTGATTGTCCTACTCTTGCAAGTCTGGCACCTCTGACATAGCAGTGTAAGGTGTGTGGGTGTAGCAATCATGCTACAAATGATTGCTATTATCTGCAAGGTAGAGCACAACAGGTAGGAGGGTGTGTCTTGCAGCATGGTCTGCAGATACCTCAACTGCATGTCATGCCACTAGCAGTAGCACCTGCACAATATCCAAGTTATCAACTGCAGCCATACTTAGCTAGTGTATCTCCAATCTATGCAGCTGAGCAGTGCTCCAGCATCCTCTAAACCAGCAAGCTACACAACGGCGAGGAGGGCCTCCTCAATGTTACCGCTATAAGGAGTGGAGACAGATTGCCCCCAATTGTCTAAATCCCTACCAAGCTATAGAGTATTACCAATCTATGGTATATGCAACACACAAGGACTCCACACTCAAGAAAGGGACTTCCAAAGCATGTGATTAGGCGAGAAGAGGTTCAAAAGCCAATTCAAGTGCAGAAGAAGGTTGCTAAGAGGCTAAAAAGAGCTATATTAACTGAAGTCAAGCAAAATTCTCTTTTTGAAGCGATAGAATTGGTAAGTGATCAGCCTCATAGGGAATTTTTATGAGGGAAGTAGCCAATCATGAAGGAGAATTCAGCTTCTAGTTTTTTAGTACCCTTCAAGATTTTCCTTATGGGAAGAGGGGGAGTTTTTCTTGAGCTTTTGTTAATCCATGGGTTGCTGAATGTGTTAAGGAGCCTTATGTGGGAAAGATTAACTTGGGCCTGAGCAAAGATCCTAAGTTGGTGCAAATTGGATCCCAATTACCAAGTGTGGAGGAGGAGCGTTATTACAAGTTATTTACCACTTACCGAGAAGCTTTTGCATGGACATGCCAAGAGATGCATGGTATATCTCAACAGCTTGTATGCATCAAATTGTCTTGACACATGGTGTATGGCCAATGAGACAGAGACCGTACAGGATGAACCCGAACTATTCAAGGGTTGTCCGTGAAGAAATTGACACACTTCTGGCTATCGATTTTATTGTGGTGGTGGAGGGCATAGAGTGGCTTTCTCCCATCGTAATTGTGCATAAAAAGAGCAATAAGCTTCGTGTATGTGTGGATTTTAGAAAGCTTAATGATGCCACAGTGAAAGACGGTTTTTCGGTACTCTTCACAAATTTGGTACTTGACAATGTGGTTGGTTATGAACTTTATTCTTTCTTAGATGGATATAACAGTTATAATAGGTGGCAATTGCTCCAGAGGATGTGGAGAAGACTGCATTTGTTACAGAGTGGGGTTGTTTTGCATGGAAGTTGATGCCTTTTGGGCTTTGCAATGCTCTTGCTACTTTCTAGCATGTGGTGACTGTAGCATTTCGAGATTACCTCGTGATTTTATGGAGGTATTTCTTAATGACTTCTTTGTATATAGTTTAGCAAACAATCATATTGAGAAGGTGGAGAAGTGCTTGCGGCGTTGTATTGAATATGGAATCTCTTTGAATCCTACCAAGTGTGTGTTTGGAGTTACACATGGGATACTTTTGGGACGTGTGGTTTCTAGGGAAGGTCAAGCTATAAATCCAGCTAAAGTGGCTGTCATTGAGCAACTTCCTCCTCCCGAGAATGTGAAGCAACTTCAAGCTTTTCTTGGACATGTGGGGTATCATTGTAAATTTAGTCAATATTATGCTAACAAGTGCTTACCTCTTACCAAGCTATTGAGGAAAGATACTCCTTACTTGTGGACTCCAGATTGCCAAGTTGCTTTTGAAGAGCTGAAGAGGGCCTTGGTGACTGCTCCAGTGTTGCAATCGCCTCAATGGGACAAGGAGTTTCATGTGCATGTAGATGCATCTAGTTTTTCTATTGGAAGTATCTTAGCTCAATCAGGTGTATGCAAGTTGTCAGCTTTTAGTAGTTGAGTGTAATTACTCAGCTAGAGAGAGAGAAGGGCTCGATTTGGTATATTATGTCCAAAAGTACTGCCATTACTTACTGGGGAAGCAATTTGGATCATATGGCTCTAAGGTATCTTATCCTTAAGCCTTGTAAAACAAGGAGGATTGTTAGGTGGCTTTTGCTTCGATTTCCACATGGTTGTGAAGCCAAAAACCATCTCTCTAGTTTACGCACATGAGAGGTAGCTAAAGTGTGAAAGATGAGCTACCAGATGCAAAATTGTTGTCTATCGATGTATTTGCTATAGAAGTGATACCCAATTGGTT
Source organism: Selaginella tamariscina (assembly GCA_003024785.1). NCBI lineage: Eukaryota > Viridiplantae > Streptophyta > Lycopodiopsida > Selaginellales > Selaginellaceae > Selaginella > Selaginella tamariscina. Next base: position 469,120 of record PUQB01000296.1, read on the forward strand.
AGCATATGTGGCATACTTTTTGGCAATAGGAGAATATCCTAAGGAATATACTAGGGCAGAGAAGAAACACTTATTGACACATTTCACCCTTATAGCAAGACAACCGATGTATTTGCTATAGAAGTTACCCAATTGGTTAGCAGATGTGGCGTACTTTTTGGCAATAGGAGAATATCCTAAGGAATATACTAGGGCAGAGAAGAAACACTTATTGACACATTTCACCCTTATAAGTGATACCCAATTGGTTAGCAGATGTGGCATACTTTTTGAAACACTTATTGACACATTTCACCCTTATAAGTGATACCCAATTGGTTAGTAGATGTGGCATACTTTTTGAAACACTTATTGACACATTTCACCCTTATAAGTGATACCCAATTGGTTAGCAGATGTGGCATACTTTTTGGCAATAGGAGAATATCCTAAGGAATATACTAGGGCAGAGAAGAAACACTTATTGACACATTTCACCCTTATAGCAAGACAACCGATGTATTTGCTATAGAAGTGATACCCAATTGGTTAGCAGATGTGGCGTACTTTTTGGCAATAGGAGAATATCCTAAGGAATATACTAGGGCAGAGAAGAAACACTTATTGACATATTTCACCTTATAGCAAGACAAGTGTATAGGATTGCAAGAGATGAAACACTTATTGACACATTTCACCCTTACAAGATTGCAAGAGATGGAGTGTTACTACGGTTATTTTTTGCCTTTCATAAGACTTGAACCCAAGACCTTTCCACTAACACACATATGTGTTAACCAACTTGTCCGTATGATGGAATGTTTGAAGTTTATTCATGGGGCAAAAAACACAACAAACACTACCAAGTTTTTCTCTCCTCTACGTACTACGCCGTCTAAAAGTCTCTTCCTCTACATCTAAGAACCTATTCTATACACAATCCCGCACTTAGACCACAGACAACAACCTCATAAATAGCCATGTGAGCAGCCACGTGGGGCAGTCCCGCAAGCATCCACGCAAGCATCCTCGCAAGCAACCACGTATGCCGCCACGTCAGCAGCCACATCAGCAGCCACGTCACCAGCCACGTCAGCAACCACGTCAGCAACCACGTCAGCAGCCACGTCAGCAGCCACGCAAGCAGCCACGCAAGCAGCCACGCATGCAGCCACGTAAGCAGCCACGCAAGCAGCCCCGAAGGCAGACACGTGAGCAACCACGTAGGCGACCAAGTAGGCGGCCACGTAAGCAATCACCCAGCGGTCACGTAAGCGACCTCATCATCCTCCACACATGCAGATCCGTGAGCAGCCCTGTCATCACTCATCAACGGGAGTCTACCAACCACATGGGGGGGCTCCATTTCCATTTCACTTGATCCTGTAGTTTGACTCCAAGCAACGGGAGCCACACCCTCTCCATTAAATCTCTCTCATCCAAATCCCCTCTCTCCCAAACCACTTCGTGATGTGAAGCAACCGCGGCCAACTTGTCCGTATGATCCTGGATGCTAAATTACACCATTAACAGCAAGGCATATATTCATACGCATGTTTCAGACCAGTTGTGGACCACACAATCCTCAGGACCTCAGATATATAAACAGGGTTTCAATTCCAAGTTTCTCAGAATCATTCAACATTAGTATTCGGCTTTGTGTTTCATTTTGTATTCATTTCTCTCTTGAATACAACTCCTCTTTTCAGCTCAAAGGTTCTACCCTTGTTCTAAAGGTTTCGCCCTTTGCACAAGGTCGTGACACTTGCCATGATTTGCCATATGGGAGTCATTTTGGTCCAACAGTGATAGCCTGGACTATGTTGCAAGCTGGTTAGTGGTGGCCGACTTTGTATCATGATCTGGTAGATTATGTGAAGCACTATGATCCTTGCCAGAGGGTGAGGAGGCCGACTTGTGGAGATTTGATGCCGCTTAATCCTATTTTCTTGTTCTACCTTTTGAGAAGTGGGATATTGATTTCCTTGGACCATTTCACGCTACACGTGTAGCTCGAAATAGGTGTATTTTAGTAGCTATTGTACCCATGTTCAATACAACTGTCTAGTGAACTCTGCTACAGAGGAACTCGATTGACATCGTCTTCGGTAACACCATACTCTGAGGAATACTACCCTTATTCCCAGTTAACATTTCCATCGGGTTACACCTGATCGCAGTGTGTTGAGTTATTAATAACATATCTCAGCCATATCCAATTGTTCAGCCCAATCAAGTTAATCACATTGAACATAACATCTGAGATAGTCCTCGACTTGCTGGTTCACCCTCTCCTTTTGAGCATCTATTTGCAAATGGTAAGTTGTACTAAACTTCAGCATCGTACCGAACTCCCCAAAACTTGCCCAAAAATCAAGGATCCCGATCTGAGATCATCGTTTTCAGTAACCCTCGCACTCTTACGACTTCGTGGAAGAACAACTTTGCTGCTTGTTTTACATTCACTATCTCTTCAGTTGGAACAAAATGATCAACCTTTGAAAATTGATCAACCACCATTATGAGTGCGTTAAAACTACAAGATTTTGGCAATCCCATGATAAAGTCCAAAGTAACACTTTGAAATGGCTGCTCTG
>PUQB01000297.1:0-88621 GCA_003024785.1 Selaginella tamariscina
AGATTTCATTCTTTGTTCATGGTAAATTTTGATATGATATTATTTTTGTCTAGGGTTGGATCGTCTCTTTCAAAAACTTAAGGAGATGGGTGCGCTTGTGGGGATTTAGTCATGCATGCAAATTCATAACTTAAGACCGCTATTGAATTTGCTTAAGAAACATTGTAGTGTTGCAGAAGAGGTAATTCGTAAAGATTGGATTTTTGACCAGTGAATATGTATAAACCTCTTGAATTTCACAATATAAAAAAGGAAAGCAAGCCATACTTCTTCAAGAACCATACTTCTTCAAGAATGAAAGATTAATTGGGCTTCATGGGGAGATCAGTCGCTTAAGAATAATGAAGAATGCACATACTTAGTGGTAGACGACTCTCCTCAGAAGGCTATGCTCAACCAAACATTGTTTGTATTCATCCAATCACTTTCGATCATATTCTGATACTGATATTATGAATGATCTGTGAATTACTTGGATACGTGCCTCAGAAAGAAGAATCTCGAAAACTTTTGTGAGCAGTATCCACCGTATCAAACATTTCTTGAAGCTTTTCTTTCTCGTGATTTTGAATTTTTTTTAAAATGAAGGATAGCAACCGGGCGCTTTATAATATTATTCTTAAGGAACGTCATTCTTTATGAGGCCTTTATGAAACCTGGTCTTATTACATCTTATGTATTAACAAGGATGGCAACTCCCAATTGCATTCGTGAGAGTGTTAGGTGGTGGCAACAATATCGAGATATTGACCAAAATGATTTGATTAATCCGGAGAGATGATTTAGACAAAATGAGGAGATTTCTCTATATGGTTAGGAAGAAAGTATTTATAAATAAATTAACATATTGATAAGGAAATGATTTCATTTGTTAATTATGTTTGATAGTATTTCTTAATTATTGTAAACTATTTTTAGAATAATATGAATATTCTAAGATATTTTAGGAATATTCCTAACTAAGTAAGGTTATTGAAGGATTAATTAATTAATTAATTAATATTTAAGGCTTAATTACATATTAATTAAATGATTAATTAATAATTAAAACTTAAGTATTAATTAGTAATTTATTTTATATTTTCATTTTCATGTATCATGCCCACTTTAGTTACAACGTGCATATATATGTTTATTTTAAACAAAAAAGCAATAATACAACCAAACCAGGTTTTTCTAAGTAAAATAGAAACGGTTGTTGAAAAATGTGGTTTAAAACATAAGTTTAAATAATAACTCATATAATTATGCAAATATATGGTAAATAAAGTTTTCCATTGCTAGATAAGAATATTCCATTAAGAAAATTTGGGATATTCCATTGTTATCTACAAGTAGTAGATCTTATGTTTACCATTTATAAAATGTGTTAAACTAATTAAAGCATGAGTCAAAACTTGAAGTTAAAAGGTAAACTTTAAAGATATAATTGACATATAAATATTTTTAATTTTTATTAAAAATACTTTTACAAGCATATGTAAAAGTATATAGAGAGTTTAAACTAATGTTAAAACTCAAACACAATAAATATACATAAATATTTATGTACATAAATACTAAATGTTTAAAACACTATACACCAGTAAATAATGTTTGCAAATGTTTATACATTTTGGGAATAATAATATTACACATAGAATATTAATTCTATAAATAAAGTATTATTAACATACTAATAATAGTATGATAATAAAATTAGTAAAAACTAAAGTCTTGCATATAGTTTAAGTTTAATTTTAAACTAGTGTGATATAAACAATATTGGTTTTTTTTTTTAAAAAAAACTTGTGTGATCACTAACAATGTTGTCGGAGAGTCCATGTAGTAAAAAAATATCTTTCTTAAATATGTCGGTTGTCCTTTTCACTAAAGATAGTCTTTGTACACAGTAGGAAGTGAGTCCACAATATTAATGAGAATAGTGTCAAATCCTTGAGTTGGCGGAAAATTAATCATAAAGTCCATCAAGATGCAAGACCAAGGTGTTATTGGAGTTGGAAGTGGTTAGAGGAGATCATATGAGCGATGACGAGGAATTTTAGAGTGAGCACAAATATCACAGGTACAATAAACTCTTCCACCAACTGACGTACTCGGGGCCACCAATAATTACAATTGATTAGTTCTACTATTTTTGTAACACAAAAGTGACCAGCAAGCGGAGTGTCATGATGATACTGTAGTACTTGAAGTCAAGTGTCATCCAATGGAACATAAACAAAGTCATTACGGAGAAAGCAGACTGTTGACAAATTAAATAAATTGTACTCAAGTCGTGAAAATGAATGGAGTGTTACCTACGAGGTAACTCAAAATATCCTAAGCCAGGGATCAAAGATGAGTTTAGAGCAGATAGTGTCAAGAAGGCTGAAGTCAAAGGGTGCAACATGAACAAATGGCAAGTGCTTGGAGGTGTTTAGGACTAAGTACCACTTGCTTTTGTTGGTGAAAACTCGACGTCACTAGCATGTGGCGCCAAATATGCTCATCGAGAAAGTGCGTCAAATTGAACTTATTAAGTGCCGGGTCAATACTTGATCTTGAAGTCGAACCAAAAGAGGATTTGATGGGTCCAACAAGCTTGACGTCGATTTAGAACTTGAGCCTGAGAGAAGTAAACCAAGTTTCAGTGATTAGTGAAGACGGTTACCTTATGCAGGGAGCCTTCAAGAAACCTTTGCCACTCTTGAAAGCAATTCACAATAGCTAGAAGTTCCTTTTCATGAATCTCATAGTTGATCTCCACATTCATGAACTTGTGCGACTGGAATGCTACGTGGTGTAGATTGTTATCAGAGCCATACTAATAAAAAATACCACCCAAAGCAAAGTTAGATGCATCAGTCTCCATCACAAAGGGTTTTGTCAGGTCGGGGTGAAGTAAGATTGGAGCTAAGGTAAAAGCAAACTTGAGTGTGATAGACACATTCTCAGCCTCCATAAACCACTTGAACAAAACTTCCTTCTTGGTCAGCTGATTTAATGGAAGCAGAATGTTGGAGAAGTCCTTGATGAAGCGCTTGTAGATATGGAAAGCCGAGGAAACACTAGATGTCTCAAGATGACTTTGACATTTCCCACTCAGAACTATGTGCACCTTGGCCATGCCATGGAGATTCCAATGTGTGACACCACGTATAAAAACTTGACTTGTTCTTGATGAAACTGACACTTCTCCAACTTAGTGTAAAGACCATGTTGCCAAAGTCTTTCTAGAACATAATGGACTTGTTTATGATGTTCCTCCTCCGTCTTTAAAAAATAAGGAGTTATCCAAGTAGAAATCACAAACTAGTTAAGAAAGTCACAAAAATGTCGTTGGCCATATGTTAGAAAACCGCAGGGGCAGTGATTAAACCCAAAAGGCATTAGTGTGTACTCAAAATGCCCATAGCGTGTATGGAAAGCAGTCTTTCATTTGTCACTAGGGAGAATATGGAGCAAGTTATAGGCACCTCGAAGGTTGATCTTTATAAAGTAATAAGCCCCATGAAGATGCTCAAAAATCTCAGAGATAAGAGGTAGAAGATATCAATTACAGAGATTTTGTTTAACTTACAATAGTCGAATATCAATAGGAAAGAGCCATCCTTTTTCTTGACGAAGAAGATAAGGGCATCAATTGAAGACTTAAAATGACGAATGAAATCGGTAGCCAGGTTGTCGTTGATGTATTCTCATAAAGCTTCAAGCTCGAGTGGAGAAGACCATAGATAAGGCCAAACGGAGGTGTCTTATCTTCAATAGTATCAATTGGACAGTCATACATACGATGTATAGGAAAACGACTTGGCTTGGACCTTGTCGAATACATTTATAAACTCATGGTATGCAAACGGTCAAAAACTAGGAGTAAATGTCGAAGATGGAGTCACCATCATAGCAAAAATCGTGTCGAGTTGAGTACAGCCAACACAAATAAATTTTGCCAATGAAATGGTCAAGATATGAATCGAGGATGTCGTCGAAGTCAAAGCTGATGTCGTTGGAGATGCAAAACGTTGCTGGGTTGGAGTCTTGGTCGAAGCTAAAGATAGAGATGAAGTCAGAATCAAAGTCAGAGTCTAGGTTGGAGTCAAAATCGAGTGGGAGTGGGAGCCAGAGACATAGACAGAGATGCAGAAGTGTTGCTAGGAACCAAAGGTTCTAAAATGCAGTCAAGAGTTAGAGTTGCAGAGGTACTGCCAAGAGTTAGAGTTGCAGAGGTATAGCCAGAAGTTGGAGACAAATAGAAGTCAGAGTAGAAACAACTAAGGTACAAATTGTCCAATCAATTTATGGATTGAGGGTCTCAAACCAAGGAAGACGAAGAATAACAAGAGTGTTAGAAATTGAAGTGACGTTAAAGGAGACCAAGCACAAGATATTACCAAGGGTGATTGTGAGAAGCATCTTATCTTTAGTAATATTGCCAGATGTCATTGGTCTTCCATCTGTAATCGACAACTTAATCGGATTGGAACATAGATGAAGCTTCAGATTATGTTGTTAAACAAAAAGGCAGTCAATCAAGTTACCAGTTGCACATTATCAAGTAAAGATGCTATGTTAACTTGAATACCGTTAGATATTAAAAGAGTAATCCAACGAAGAAAGAGCTTGTTATTGTTTGTTGTTGGGATCACAAGTAGAACTGTTGTCAAGGAGAAGAGATACTTGGAGCGGACTTGCAATGGTCCAATTAGAATGCTTCTATTTGGACTGCACCTCCTCGTTTTCCAACTTAGCTAAGGGACCATTCACCACCTTAGTGTCACGACCCCATATAGGATACAGGATTCCGGATATAGGATACGGGTTGCAAGATATTTCTACAGGATATTCCTACAGGAATTCCGGATACATGATACGATTGCAGGATATTCCTACAGGATATGCCACAGGATATGCCTAGAGGATACAGGATACAGGATGCAGGATGGATACGGATGCATTGTCACAACCCGATACAGGATACAGATTCCGGATACAGATACAGGATGCAGGATCAGGATACAGGATACGGGTTACAGGATATGCCTGCAGGATATTCCTACAGGATATACCTACAGGATATTCCTATAGGATATGCCTATAGGATATGCTACAGGATATGCCTAGAGGATAAGGGACACTATTCTTAGCTCATGACTAGATTAGACTCATGACTAGATTAGCTTGGAGTTGTGAGCATAAAAGCTCCGACCTAATTGTTGTACAATCAGTTACTATCAACACCAGTCATTCTACGATTATTCTTGTTCCTTGTTCTTGTCTTGTTCTTGTCTTCTTTGTCCTGCTCCTGTCTTGCTCCTGGATCCTGTTCCTTGTTCCTGGATCCGTCCTGCGCCTTCCTGTCTTGCTCCCGGATCCTATCCTGTTCCTGTCTGCTCCTGGATCCGTCCTGCCCTGTCTGTGCTCTCGTCCTGTTCCTGAGTCAAGCCTTCCTGTTCTTGGAATCCTGCTCTTTCCTGGTTCCTGGATCGTGGCTTGACAGTTTGATAGTAACTGCTTTCATAGCTCTCGTTTCCTAGTTACTTTTTTTTTCCTTGATTTTCCTTCGTTTTTTTTTTTTCTTTCATAAGATCATGGCTGATTTTGAGCACTTTCAACGCGAGCACCAAATGTTGCTTCATGAGCTGGCCACTTTGCGCCAAGTGGTCACCGATCTGCAAGGCTCCACCAACGGCACATGCAGCTGCTGATGCATCCTCCAAGGCTGCTGCGCAGGCTCTCTCTCAGGCATCGGTGGTTCCTCTTCATCGAACTTTTCTGGAGCCGAAGATCAGCATGCCAGAAAGTTCAGTGGCAACCGCCGATTTCCAAGGTTTCCTGAATCAGATCCGGCTCTTGATCCGCATGCAACCACGCCGCTACTCGACGGATGCACAAAAGGTTGGCCTTTTGGCATCCTTACTAAGTGGATCTCCACGAGCTTGGGTTGCTCCCTTGCTGGAGCGTGACGACCCATTGATGGAAGACTTTGAAGGTTTCGTGGCTGCCTTTGAAGCCTGTTTTGGAGATCCTGATAAGTACCGTTCTGCATGCACAAGTTACGGAAGCTCACACAAGGATCCAGACCAGCTTCCGTTTATGCATCCGAATTTCAGCAATTGTGCACGAACATTCCATGGGACGAGACTGCATTGATCGAACACTTCCGTTTTGGGCTGAGGGATGATGTGAAGGACCTTCTCCTTACGTTACCGGATGCTCAAACGTTAGCGGAGATCATGCAACAGGCCGTTCGCTGCGACAACCGTTTGTTCGAGCGCCGTCAGGAAAAATTCCGTCAGCAGTTCCTGCCAACCAATCCTGTAGCCGTAGCACATGTTCCTACGACACCTTCTGGAGCAGTTCCTATGGAGGTTAACAAATCCAAGCGTGGCCCACTTTCAACTGCTGAGAAGCAACGTCGTCGGGGTGAGAACCTATGCTTGTATTGTGGTGCAGCAGGACACAAGGTGGCGGAATGTCCTAATAAAGCCAGAAAGTTCAAGACGCGTGAAGCCGAAGCTGAAGTTCAGTCGGAAAACTTCAATGTCCACTTCGTCTAGGAGCCGCGAAGTTGGACGTAGGTGCAGGCTCCATTGGTGCTGCTCATACCATTCCATCACTCAAGTTTCCTGTACACATTCGCCTCAATAACCGAGAGCTCAAGGAGTTTGCCCTGTTAGACACTGGTGCAAATGCATGTTTCATGGATGACACTTTTGCAGCTCAGCATGGCATTCCGGTGGTGAAGTTGAAGCGTGCAGTTCCTGTAGAGGTGGCCGATGGTCGTTTGATTGCTTCTGGCGCAGTTACCCCTACCTACCACACCTCTCTCTTGCAGTCATGGCATTCAACTGTTCGATTTCCTTCAACTTGATCAAGACTCGGTCGACTCCCATCATTTTTGGCATGCCATGGTTCGTTGTTGCAAATCCGCAGATCGACTGGAGGTCTAGGACGCTCACGTTTTCCTCTCCAGCAGCCAGGATCAATCCTGTACCTTCCTGCGTGCAGGATACATCCTTGGTGTCTGAGGCAGTACAAGCTACAGGATTGACCGTGCCTGTTCCTGTACCAGTGTTGAAGACTCCTCCTCGACAGGATTCACCTCATGTCAGTTCCTCAGCACATCCGCAGGCTCTCTCCACTCCTGTAAGTTTGCGGATTCCTGTACAGGGTTCTTCCAATCCTGTATCAGTGTCGAAGGTTCCTCCTCAACAGGATCCACCTCCTGTTGGTTCGTCAGCACACTCACAGGCTTCCCTCACTCCTGTGCAACCACGGACTTCTGTACAGGATTCTTCCAATCCTGTACACTCGTCAACATCCACACAGGTTTCTCCCAATCCTGCCTTTTGTTACTCTGCTTCTGTTCCACCCCCAAGATCCTTCCTCTTTTTCAGTCACAGCTCCCTCCTTCTCCTCTCCGAGTTCTTACCACTACCATGCCATGAACTTGCCACTGATCCTGCTCCTTTCCACCTTTTTGCCTTTCAAGTAACTCCTACGTCCTCTTCTACCTTTCCTGTGTCTGACTCTCCTGTTTTTCAATCTCCTTCTCCTTTTTCTTCTTCCCTTACCATCCAAGTATCACTCCTTTCAGGACGTTTTTGACAAGCACAAGGCAGTTCTTCCTGTTCACAGGTCCTACGACTGTCCTATTGATCTTGCGGAAGAAAGACTCCACCGTTCGGACCGATTTATGCATTGTCACCCACAGAGTTGGAGGTTCTTCGTCAGTACATCGAGGACAACTTGGCATCCGGCTTCATTCGTCACTCAAAGTCCCCTGCAGGAGCCTATTTCTTTGTCAAGAAGAAGGATGGGAGTTTACGTTTGGTTGGGACTACAGGGGTTTGAATCAAGTCACCACTTCGGAATCGGTACCCATTGCCATTGATCCCGGAACTTCTCGATCGGCTGCGAGGAGCAAAGGTGTTCACGAAGATCGACTTACGAGGGGCCTACAACCTTGTACGGATTCGTCCAGGCGATGAGTGGAAGACTGCCTTTCGTACAAGGTATGGACACTTCGAGTACACGGTGATGCCTTCGGCCTTACCAATGCCCCAGCCGTGTTCCAACACATGGTGAACGACATCTTTCGTGACTTCTTGGACCAGTTTGTGGTGATCTACCTCGACGACATTTTGATTTTCTCCAAGGACCAGGCGGCACATGACAAGCATGTACGATTGGTTCTACAGCGGCTTCGCGAGCATGGCCTGTATGCGAAGTTGGAGAAGTGTTTTTTCGATAGGGATTCTGTGGAGTTCTTGGGCTACATCGTCTCTCCTGCTGGCGTTTCCATGGACATGCACAAGGTGAAGACCATCGTGGAGTGGGAGAGGCCCAAGTCTGTACGAGATGTACAATGTTTCCTTGGCTTTGCAAACTTCTACAGGCGGTTCATACAGGACTTCTCCAAGCGTGTACTTCCACTCACGGAACTCACCAAGCGCACAGAGGTTTTCTCTTGGTCCGACAAGGCGGAACATGCATTCACAACACTCAAGGACACCTTCACGACAGCTCCGATTTTAGCACATCCTGATCCTTCTCGTCCTTTCTTCGTTGAAGCAGATGCCTCGGATTTTGCAGTAGGATCCGTCCTATCACAAGTTGGAGAAGACAAGTTGCTTCATCCTGTAGCTTTTCACTCTCGTAAGTTCCTTTCGGCGGAGATCAATTACGAGATTCATGACAAGGAACTCAAGGCCATTGTGGATTCGTTCGAGGAGTGGCGGAAGGTGCTGCGCATCCTGTACAAGTTCTTACGGATCACAAGAACCTGGAGTATTTTCAAACGGCTCGAGTTCTCAGTCGGCGACAGGCTAGGTGGGCGGAGTTCCTATCACGTTTTGATTTCGTCATTTCTACAGGCCCGGTTTTCGGAATGGCAAGGCGGACGCATTGTCTAGGCGCTCTTACCTTGCACCGCCCGGCGATCCTGCATATGACTGTCAAAGCAAGTGTTGTTGGGTCCTGATCGATTCCGGCTTGCGGCACTACAGGTTCATCAGGCTCCAGCAGATTCAACACTACAGGACATCCGTTCGCAGTTGGCTACAGACGACTTGGCAAGAATGTGTTCTCACACATTAGTCCTGACATTGCAAGTCCTCTTCCTCCAGTTCCCGTTCAGACTACAACCTGTTCCATACAGGATGGACTCCTGTACCGGGAAGGTCTCCTGTACGTTCCTGTTGGTGTTTGCAGGACTCGTGTGGTACAGGATTGTCATGATACCCCGGCTACAGGACATTTTGGTGTGGCCAAGACAGTTGAGTTGGTGACTCGCAACTATTGGTGGCCTGGGTTGCGAGGTTTTGTGGAAAGGTTTGTACGGAGTTGTGACACCTGCAACAGGTCGAAGATGCCTCGTCATGCACCTCTGGTCTTCTTCGTCCTCTTCCTGTTCCTTCTGCTCCTTGGAGATCCATTTCTATGGATTTCCTCACAGATCTTCCTCCTTCTCGTGGATTCGATGCAGTTCTTGTGGTGGTTGACCGTTTCACCAAACAGGCTCATTTCCTACCATGTAACAAGACTGCTACAGGCAGACAACTGCTGAGTTGGTGATCCGCGAAGTGTTCCGACACATGGTCTTCCTGAGAGCATTGTTTCTGATCGAGGTCCACAATTCATGTCCAAGTTTTGGCGAGAGCTTCTCGAGTCTACAGGTTAAAGCGGATCTTTCTTCAGGATATCACCCGCAAACTGATGGGCAGTCAGAACGCACAATTCAGACCTTGGAGCAATATCTTCGTGCTTCATCAGTTACCAACAGGATAATTGGTTGGACCTTCTTCCTATGGCGGAGTTTGCCTACAACAACTCCATTCACGCATCTACAGGCCAGACACCTTTCTTTGCTCTTACAGGCCACCATCCACGTTTTGACTTTGCTCCTCCTGCTTCTCCTTCTTCCGCTCCTGCAGTACAGGATCGTCTCCAGCATCTTCGTCAGGTACAGGATGATCTCCGGTTCATCTTCAGCAGGCACAGGAACGGTACAAGCATCATGCTGATGCTCATCGTCAGCCGGCACCTGCATACAAGATTGGTGATCTCGTGTGGCTTCTTCGTCGACACATTCGCACCAACAGGCCTTCTTCTAAGTTGGATTTTCAACGATTGGGCCCTTACAGGATTGTGGCGGAGGTAATCCTGTAGCTTTCCGACTCGAGTTACCATCGGTGAAACTTCATCCTGTGTTTCACACCTCCTTGTTGGAGCCGTATCATCCTTCTTCTCTTCCTGGTCGTGCTTCTTCTCCTCCCCCTCCTGTGGTCATTGCTGGTGAACCTGAGTACGAAGTTGCAGCCATCCTTGATTCTCGTCTTCATCGCCGCCAACTTCAATACTTGGTGGATTGGAAAGGTTATTTGCCTACCGATCGCACTTGGGAACCTGCATCCAACTTACTCCATGCTTCTTCCAAAGTTGCTGCCTTCCATCGGCATTATCCTGCTAAACCAGGTCCTAAGACTCGTGGAACTCGTCCTTAGGGAGGAGGTGCTGTCACAACCCGATACAGGATACAGGATTCCGGATACAGGATACAGGATGCAGGATCAGGATACAGGATACGGGTTACAGGATATGCCTGCAGGATATTCCTACAGGATATACCTATAGGATATTCCTACAGGATATGCCTATAGGATATGCCTATAGGATATGCTACAGGATATGCCTAGAGGATAAGGGCACTATTCTTAGCTCATGACTAGATTAGACTCATGACTAGATTAGCTTGGAGTTGTGAGCATAAAAGCTCCGACCTAATTGTTGTACAATCAGTTACTATCAACACCAGTCATTCTACGATTATTCTTGTTCTTGTTCTTGTCTTACTCTTTGCCTCCTGCTCCTGTCTTGCTCCGATCCTGTCTTGTTCCTGTCTTGTTCCTGGATCGTCCTGCGCTTCCTGTCTTGCTCCCGGATCCTATCCTGTTCCTGTCTAGCTCCTGGATCCTGTCCTGCGCCTGGTCTTCTCTCAGTCCTGTTCCTGAGTCAAGCCTTCCTTTCTTGGAATCCTGCTCTCTTCCTAGTTCCTGAATCGTGGCTTGACACCTTCAGGATAAGGGTCACCATTTTTAGCTCATGACTAGATTAGGCTCATGACCAGATTAGCTCTTGGAGTTGTGAGCATAAAAGCTCCGACCTAATTGTTGTACAATTAGTTACTATCAACACCAGTCATTCTACGATCATTCTTGTCTTGATTTTTGTCTTGCTTTTTGCCTTCTACTCTTGTCTTGTTCCTAGGTCCTATTATGCTCCAATTCTTGTCCTACTCCTGGTCCTGCTCCTTATTTGCTCATGAGTTCCTAATATTCCTGTCTTGCTCCTTGTCCTACTCCTGAGTTAAGCTTCCTTATTCTCAGAATCCTGCTTGCTTCCTTGTTCTTGGATCGTGGCTTGACATAAGTTATCTATAAAGTGGGATGTTGCTGACACCAATCACTACAACAACAAAATATAGAAAGGTTTAACACATGTGATCCATGTGGGTAACTCTTGGGTGGCCACAAGGAGAGAACAAAGTGCAGAATACTGGGTAAGAAAAATTCTTGACGGAATTTATTCTGCCAGAATAATAATCTTCTAATTAATTCATCTGCAGAGAGCCAAAGAAATTGCAGCAGTTGATTTTGCTTAGGTGGGCGGGAAAGAAACATCCTTCCTAATGATGCTGATTTCTTGCTCCAAGGATAAGATCTTCGTCAAATGGGTGGGATTATGGAATCTTTTGCGAAAAGAACACTGAAGAAGAAGCATACGTGTGAAGGGAGCCCTTAAAAAAGTCTTTAAAGAAACTCAGTAAGACACCCAAAGCTAAGTTTGTTCAACCTACAAAGGATGTAGACAATGACTTCAAACTTACATGGTTGAGGCTCTGAACGAACAATAGTGAAGGAGATAATATGTTAGTTGATTTGGTGGTTGATGACAAACTACAAATTAACAACAACGCCACACCTCTCATTTTTATCTCAAGGCAATGGAGTTGAAGACAATTAAATACTTCAAAGAGTGGTTGGGAATACACTACCATAAAATGGGTTGGACCTCGGTTCCAGCATATGAGGAGGTCAACAATATCTGTAGGTGATATGTTTATCCAATAAGTAAATCAATTGGAAGATCTGGGCAGAATCTATTGCATGCCAACGCAAGAAAGAGAACATCGCGATGACGTCTTCTCTTATGGTAGTTCTTCAGCAGCAGAGAATCAAGTTGAACCTGATAAAGGAGGACAATACGTTATGACAAGCCTTATAGATGTTGTTGTCGGATTCGAAGACTTTATGGAATAACATCACTGCCTGTAGGAAATCGTTTCAAATGTTCCTGACAGATCGGTGGGTATCAAAAAATTCTTCTTTAGATAGGGCGCTAAAGATTTGGTGGAAAAGCTTAGTCATGCAACATGTACAGAGAAGGTACTTATAATTTAGTTTTTGCACACTTACCTAATATATATGTCTTTAGGTATTTATTTCTTGATTTTTTGCTCATGTCACTGATAGTTTCGCTTTTGTCTTTGCCAAGAAGAACATACATCGTTGGACTGGATTTTACATGAACGATGCTGATCCCAAGTGTATTAATACGGTTGTTCACTTGATTGTCAAGAATGTGCAAAACAATTTCAAACTTCTATGCAACTAGCCAGGCACCTACTTTTGCTCCAATGAGCATGAACCTCCATCTGATACACCATAGCCAAGAGGGACGTATTTGGCAATGTGCGTTATTCAAACATTACAAGTCAGGTTGCACACAACATTGTCAACTTAATCAGGGGTCATTACATTGATGCATGGGTTTTTGACTACTGCACTAAGGTTTCCATCTTAAAGGAGTGTTACCTTCAGGATACATGTGTGTTTGCCATTAAAAACGATAAGACTATGGTCAAGGACTTGAACAAGTAGATAGAGAGGTTCTCAACTGACTACCCCAACAAACCCATACATGAGTATTTGAGAAAGTTCCCTCCCAAAAAATGCGACAACTCTGAGGAGGAATTCAATTCAATGTCGAAGTCAAAGGACAATCATGAACTAAATATCACATCGGAAGTTATCTTAAAGAGTACAAAACATTCAATTACTCCATTAACCATAGAAATATCAATTGAAGAAATGGAAGATGTTGAACGATTTCTCAAATGGTTAAAACCTTTTTCACTAGCTCAAAAGATAATAGCGAAAATGAATTGTTAATGAATTATTAGAGTGACAGATAGTTGTAAATAAGTGTAACATAAGGCATTTTTGTATATTTCGTGTATATTTGTACAGAAAATAAATTTTCAAGGACTAAAGAAGCTTTTAATTCAAACATGGGTCACACATTAATAAGCTAAATAATATACCTTAGTAATTATAAGGCTAATTAACAATCAGTTTATAGATGTAATAAAACAGTCAAGAACAAGGATTTTTCAACAGTGGCATGGGGTAAAAGAGGAGTATGACAAAAATTACTTTTGCCACATGTCAGAATGACAGAGTTCATGCAGAAAATGTACAACAATGCAGCTCAAAACATTGTCACTATGGGGACCTTAGTAAGTTACAAAAGGAATTTATTGCTGAAGTTTTTGAACCACCATCTTTAATTCCTTCTGTTTCTGCATCACCATTTTTATCGCCTTCAATTCCTAAATTACTTTCTCCAACACCTACAATATTTAAATCTTGTAAGGATAATGTACAAGTAAATGATAAAGAAATCGACAATAATATAGCATCAAAAGAAAAATGTGAAAAGGACCATTCAAGTGAGTTGCAAATCATTTAAGAGGCAATGTTGCCCCTTGTTACCCATGGCTATATTGTGTTGCTGGATGTCAATGGTGTTCTGTTTCATCGACAAAGGCCTAAAGACGAGAGAATAAATCAAACAGGGAATTTTCATTCGTTGTCATGGTAAATTTCAACATGATATCATTTTCTGTCCAAGGTTGGTCTGTCTCTTTCAAAAGCTCAAGGAGATGGATGCATTTGTGGAGATTTGGTCATGCATGCAGTTTTACAATCTGACACCATTGCTGAATTTCCTTAACAAGCATTATAATGTTGCAAAAGAGGTGATTTATAAAAATTAGATTTTGACCAACGAATGTGTTATGAACCTCTCGAATATTACAATGTAAGAAAGGAAAGCAAGCTATATTTCTTTAAGAATGAAAGAATAATTGGGCTTTATTAGGAGATCAATCAGTTAAGAATAATGAAGAATGCACATATTTTAGTGGTAGATGACTTTCCTCAAAAGGCTATGCTCAACCAAAACATTGCTTGTATTCATTCAATCACTTTCGACTCATATTTTAATATTAATACCATGGATGAGCTAGTGAAGTATTTAGACACATGCTTTAGAAAGAAGAATCTTAAAAACTTTTGCAAGCAATATCCACCATATAAGTATATCCTGATGCTTTTTTGTCGTGAATTTGAGTTTTATAAATTAAAGAAAAAACAATCAGGTGCTTTATAATATTATTATTAAGTAACTTCATTTTTTAAATAAGTCTCTATGCACTCCTAGCCTTATAACAAGGATGACAACTCCTAACTGCATTCATGAAAGTGTTAGGTGTGATAATAACATAAAAATATTAATCAGAATGATTTGATTAATTTAGAGGGTGATGACTTAAATAAAATGAGGGATTCCTTTATATGGTTAAAGAGAAAGTAATTACAAATAAATTGATAGATTGATAAAGAAATGATTTCATTTATAATTATGTTTGATTATGCTTGATAATATTTTAATTATTATAAAATATTTTTACACTTAAGAATAATATGAATATTCTAAGATATTTAGGAATATTCATCACTTTATGAATATCTTGCTAAAATATATTAATTGTTTTATTATATAAATATTCTCTCTATGTATTTCAGGTTGTAATGTTTAATAAGTGTATATTGACATAAAGATTATCTTTCTATTTATTTCTTTGTCTCATACTAATGTAAAAAGAATAAAGATATCTTTCCTAGTAATGATAAAATTGATTTTATTAAAACTAAGTAAGGTTAATTAAGGATTAATTTATTAATTAACACTGACAAACATGGGGCTGGTTGGAAAGACGAAATTAATTAATAATTAAGACTTAAATATATATTTATAAATAATTAATTAAATAATTAGAACTTAAGTATTAATTAGTAATTTATTTTATATTCTTATTTTCATGTATCATGCCCAATTTAGTTACAATGTGCATATATGGATAAAGGAATAAGATATTGATATGGATATGGATAAGATTTGGCTCCCTTATTATATATAAGGGTGGACATGATTAGGATTAAGTATTCCGGTTCAACGTCAATTTAAGAGTTAATCCTCTTGTCTTGCTTTAATCTCTATAATCCAGCTTGGTTCTTGTCTTCTTGGCTTGGTTTCTAATAGTTTGAACCGGAATACTTCTTCATTCATTTGTTCCGAGCTTTCAACTTTATTAACATGTCTTCTATTAATGCAGAACTCATGCAACAATTTCAGTAACTTCAGCTGAGAATCAACAGCTGCAAGAGGATCTATAGCAACAATCATCCTCATCAAGGGTTTCAAAACCAAAAGTTAGCCTACCAGCCAAGTTTGATGGTTCATGATCACAGTTTCAAAGTTTTATGAATCAAATTCAACTGGTCCTTCGCTTACACCCGCACCAGTACCCTACGGCTACAACACAAGTGAGTCTTGTAGGCACACTCCTCACTAGTGCAACTTTGAAGTGGTTTGCACCTTTATTTGAGAATGACTCACCACTCTTTAAATCATGGGATAAATTTTTTCAAGCATTTGAAGCTACCTTCAGTGATCTTGATCGTGAACGCACAACGATAACTAAGCTTTGACGACTACAACAAGGTTCTTGTGCAACATTCGAATATGCTTTGATTTTTTATTACTTTCATGTAACATCAATTGGGATAACACTGCCCTCCACCATCAATTCAGGAAAGGTCTTTATGAAGATGTCAAGGATCTTCTACTCACTCTCAAGGACCTAGATTCTCTAGACAAAGCTATTGCTTAGTCAATTCATTGTGATAATTAACTTTTTGAGCAATGTTAAGAGAAACGTTCTCAATAAGTATTTTGTATTCTAACTCCAATAGTGGAAGAGCCATCGGCCACTCTATCTTCTGACATCGAATAGATGCAAGTGGATGTTCTTGACCACGAGGGCCATTGATACAAACCGAGCAACAATGATTCTTCAAGTAAACTGTGTTTATATTGTGGGAAGGATGGACACCGAATTGCTAAGTGCCAAAATCAACAATAAATTCAAGCTAAGTGTCAGGCCACAATCCAGGAACCAAGAAGAGAGCAGGATTCTAAGAACAAGAAGGCTTGACTCAGGAGCAAGACAGAAAGCAAGACAGGAACTAGGAACTCAAAGAGCAAGACCAAGCGCAGGACAGGATCCAGGAGCAAGATATGAACATGATAGGATCCGGGAGCAAGACAGGAGAAGGACAGGATCCAGGAGCGAGACAAGGAAAGAACAAGAAGCAAGACAAGAACAAGACAAGACAAAATTGATCGTAGTAAGACTGGTATTGATAGTAACTAATTGTATAACAATTAGGTCGGAGCTTTTATGCTCACAACTCCAAAGCTAATTTAGGCATGAGTGCTAAAAGTGCTTGCATGCATGCAGAGGCTAAGATGAGTCCACATGTCCTTATCCTCTAGGCATATCCTGTAGGAATATCTTGCAACCATATCCTGTATTTGGAATCCATGTAGGAATATTCTATAGAAATATCCTGCAACCCGTATCTTGTATTTGGAATCCTGTATCCTATATCGGGTTATAACAGCACCTCCTCCCTAAGGACGAGTTCCACGAGTCTTAGGCCCTGGTTTAGTAGGATAATGCCGATGGAAGGTAGCAACTTTGGAAGAAGCATGAAGTAAGTTGGATGCAGGTTCCCAAGTGCGATCAATAGGCAAATAACCTTTCCAATCCACCAAGTATTAGAGTTGGCAGCGATGAAGACGAGAATCAAGGATGGCTACAACTTCGTACTCAGGTTCATTGTCAATGACCACAGGAGGGGGAGGAGAAGAAACACAACCGGGAAGAGAAGAAGAATGATACGGCTCCAACAAGGAGGTGTGAAACATAGGATGAAGTTTCACCATAGATGGTAACTCAAGTCTGAAAGCTACAGGATTGACCTCCGCCACAATCCTGTAAGGGCCCAATTGTTGAAAATCCAACTTAAAAGAAGGCTTGTTGGTGCGAATATGTCAACAAGAAGCCACACGAGATCACCAATCTTGTATGCAGGTGCCGACTAACGGTGAGCATCAGCATGATGCTTGTATCATTCCTATGCCTTCTGAAGATGAACTCGGAGATCATCTGTACTTAACAAAGATGTTGGAGACGATCCTGTACTGCAGGAGCGGAAGAAGGAGAAGCGGGAGGAGCAAAGTCAAAACGTGGATGGTGGCCTGTAAGAGCAAAGAAAGGTGTCTGTCCTGTAGATGCGTGAACGGAGTTGTTGTAGGCAAACTCCGCCATTGGAAGAAGGTCCAGCTAGTTATCCTGCTTGTAACTGATGAAGCAACGAAGATACTGTTCCAAGGTCTGAATTGTGCATTCGGACTGCCCATCAGTTTGCGGATGATATCCTGAAGAAAGATCCAGTTTAACCTGTAGACTCCGAAGAAGCTCTCGCCAAAACTTGGACATGAATTGTGGACCTCGATTGGAAATAATGCTCTCAGAAGACCATGATGTCGGAACACTTCACGGATCACCAACTCAGCAGTTGTCTGACATGTAGCTGTCTTGTTTGCAGTGTAGGAAATGAGCCTGCTTGGTGAAACGGTCAACCACCACAAGAACTGCATTGAATCCACGAGAAGGAGGAAGATTTGTGAGGAAATCCATAGAAATGGATCTCCAAGGAGCAGAAGGAACAGAAAGAGGACAAAGAAGACCAGAGGGTGCATGATGAGGCATCTTCGACCTATTACAAGTGTCACAACTCCGTACAAACCTTTCCACAAAACCTCGCAACCCAGGCCACTAATAGTTGCAGTCACCAACTCCACTGTCTTGGCCACACCAAAATGTCCTGTAGCCGGGGTATCATGACAATCCTGTACCACACGAGTCCTGGAAATACCAACAGGAACGTACATGAGACCTTCCCGGTATAGGAGTCCATCCTGTATGGCGAACAACTTGTAGTCTGAACGGGAACTGGAGGAAGAGGAACTTGCAATGTCAGATGAATGTGTGAGAACACATTCTTTGCTAAGTCTTCTGTAGCCAACTGCGAACGGATGTCCTGTAGGAGTGTTAAATTTGCTGGAGCCTGATGAACATGTAGTGCCGCAAGCCGGAAACGATTAAGACCCAACAACACTTGTCTTTAACAGTCATATGCAGGATCGCCCGGGATCAGTGCAAGGTAAGAGCGCCTAGACAATGCGTTAGCCTTGCCATTCCGAAAAATGGGCCTGTAACGATGATGAAATCAAAACGTGATAGAAACTCCTGTCGCCGACTGAGAACTCGAGTCGTTTGAAAATACTCCAGGTTTTGTGATCCGTAAGAACTTGTACAGGATGCGCAGCACCTTCCAGGAAATGCCGCCACTCCTCGAACGAATCCACAATGGCCTTGAGTTCCTTGTCATGAATCTCGTAATTGATCTCGCCGAAAGGAACTTACGAGAGTGAAAAGCTACAGGATGAAGCAACTTGTCTTCTCCAACTTGTGATAGGACGGATCCTACTGCAAAATCCGAGGCATCTGCTTCAACGAAGAAGGACGAGAAGGGTCAGGATGTGCTAAAATCGGAGCTGTCGTGAAGGCGTCCTTGAGTGTTGTGAATGCATGTTCCGCCTTGTCGGACCAAGAGAAAACCCTGTGCGCTTGGTGAGTTCCGTGAGTGGAAGTACACGCTTGGAGAAGTCCTGTATGAACCGCCTGTAGAAGTTTGCAAAGCCAAGGAAACATTGTACATCTCGTACAGACTTGGGCCTCTCCCACTCCACGATGGTCTTCACCTTGTGCATGTCCATGGAAACGCCAGCAGGAGAGACGATGTAGCCCAAGAACTCCACAGAATCCCTGTCGAAAAAACACTTCTCCAACTTCGTACAGGCCATGCTCGCGAAGCCGCTGTAGAACTAATCGTACATGCTTGTCATGTGCCGCCTGGTCCTTGGAGAAAATCAAAATTGTCGAGGTAGATCACCACAAACTGGTCCAAGAAGTCACGAAAGATGTCGTTCACCATGTGTTGGAACACGGCTGGGGCATTGGTAAGGCCGAAAGGCATCACCGTGTACTCGAAGTGTCCATACCTTGTAAAAGGCAGTCTTCCACTCATCGCCTAGACGAATCCGTACAAGGTTGTAGGCCCCTCGTAAGTCGATCTTCGTGAACACCTTTGCTCCTCGCAGCCGATCGAGAAGTTCCGGATCAATGGCAACGGGTACCGATTCCGAATGGTGACTTGATTCAAACCCCTGTAGTCCACAACCAAACGTAAACTCTCATCCTTTTCTTGACAAAGAAAATAGGTGCTCCTGTAGGGGACTTTGAGTGACGAATGAAGCCGGATGCCAAGTTGTCCTCGATGTACTGACGAAGAACCTTCAACTCTGTGGGTGACATGCATAAATCGGTCCAAATGGTGGAGTCTTTCCTTCTACAAGATCAATAGGACAGTTGTAGGACCTGTGAACAGGAAGAATTGCAGCCTTGTGCTTGTAAAAACGTCTTGAAAAGAGTGATACTTGGATGGTAGGGAAGAAGGAGGAGAAGGAGAAGAGCAAGAGAAGGAGATTGAAAAACAGGAGAGTCAGACACAGGAAAGATAGAAGAGGACGTAGGTGTCATAGTTTTTACTATGACTCAACCCTTTACTTTGGACATTGACTATTGTTACCTACTGTACTATGTTGATAAGCCTAGGTGTAGAAGAAACAGGCCCGCTTAGTGCACTTGGATATCTAGTGATGGTCCGGCCGGGTGTCATTAGGTATTTGCAAGAAACTCTGAGCGAAGCTAGCACTTCCATTTAAAAAACTCTTACCTTGGTTTCCGTGTCCCGGTTGGGTTAATGGCTAGTTCTGGTGAGTTCGGCATGTTGGATATGCTTAGAAATACCCCTAGGTTTGACAGGTTAGGGTTTAGGGTCGATGGATAACTCACCAAGTATTTCTCTGGGAATGAGATTTCAGTGCTAGCCCACTTATGTAAACAGGAAAACAGGGGGGGGCTCTGTCACATAAATAAGGTAGTATATAGGAGAGGGTTCTTGGGTTCATGACTGAGCTCGTTACTCTTCTCCGGTGCAAGCTTAGCTTTGTCGTTAAGGCACAACCCTCTGTTGTGCCGCCCTAACTTCCAGATGCCAGGGGTACGCCACCTTCGGGGTAGCTTACCCTTAACGTTGGCGAATCCGTGCCTGAGGTCTTGTCGGAATGCACGTTCCAAGAGGAAGTTGAGGCTTGTCTCCAGCCTCCTCCTCCACGTCAAGCTAAGAGCAACACTCACAGCTAACTAGGGCACGTTCGTGTCTTTGTCCAACTGTGGTTGGGGTTCTTGATTGACAAGGGTTTCCTTATCGGGTCTTGAGGGATAATTGAGGGGTTCTAGAGTTGGCATTTAGGAGCCACGTTTTGGCACTTGGTGCAACTTGAATCTAAGGGCTATGGCATGAACCCACATCGGGGAAGGCAGTGTCACATGGAGATGTGACACTGGGCTAAACGTCAGATGTGCACACCTGAGGCATGCCCTTTGGGGTTATGTCATGGGCTTGTCGCCAAGGGGTTGGATACCTTAGCAAATGACATGCTTGTGCTTGCACTAGGGTGCTAAGCCTTGGGCATCCGCTCAAGGGAGGTTAGGTCTCATAACTAGGTGTGGCTTTGACACACTTGGCTAGGGGAGTGTTCTCCTTGGAATTCAAGGGTGAAACCTAAGGTGTTAGCAGAAGCGTGAGGCACTCGCAAGGTCATGTGCTTAAGGGTTATCCCAAACCTAGCCTTAGAGTTTTGCTTAGCAGAACACTCGTGTTCCGCCTACGGCGCACACTCGTGTCCTCACTAAGTACTAGCCCTAGGTCTAGGTATAACTTGGCCACTCAACCTTAGGGGTTAGTCGTGGTTCAGGGTACCCCTTGTCCTAAAGGGGTTGTACTCCGGATGAGGGTGATTCCTCAAGGGGTAAGTGACGATGCCTTAGTTCTGTCCAGGGGTATGTGTGGAACACACGTCTCCTTGATGGGGTTAGGGCATGAGCTATCTAGGTCTAGGGCAAGACCCTAAGTCAACTAGGGTTATCCCTCAAGGGTTTTGGGGGTAGACACTCTAGGGAGGACTTAGCTAAACCCTAAGTCAACTAGGGTTATCCCTCCAGGGTTCTGGGGGCAGACATTCTAGGAGACTTAGGCTAAACCCTAAGTCTCCTGTCCACTTGGCATTAGAGTCTAACCCTAGGGGTCGTTGGGGTTGTTCTGGGAAACTTAGCGTTGCTCACACAGGGTGATGACGCCAAATGGCCACCTGGCAGCCACGTGTTGGCCCTTTGGGTTAAAACTCTGACAGTAGAGTTACTTGAAAGGCAAAAAGGTGGAAAGGAGCAGGATCAGTGGCAAGTTCATGCATGGTAGTGGTAAGAACTCGGAGAGGAGAAGGAGGGAGCTGTGACTGAAAAAGAGGAAGGATCTTGGGGGGTGGAACAGAAAGCAGAGTAAAAAAAGAGGCAGGATTGGGAGAAACCTGATGTGGATGTTGACGAGTGTACAGGATTGGAAGAATCCTGTACAGAAGTCCGTGGTTGCACAGGAGTGAGGAAGCCTGTGAGTGTGCTGACGAACCAACAGGAGGTGGATCCTGTTGAGGAGGAACCTTCGACACTGATACAGGATTGGAAGAACCCTGTACAGGAATCCGCAAACTTACAGGAGTGGAGAGAGCCTGCGGATGTGCTGAGGAACTGACATGAGGTGAATCCTGTCGGAGGAGTCTTCAACACTGGTACAGGAACAGGCACGGTCAATCCTGTAGCTTGTACTGCCTCAGACACCAAGGATGTATCCTGCACGCAGGAAGGTACAGGATTGATCCTGGCTGCTGGAGAGGAAAACGTGAGCGTCCTAGACCTCCAGTCGATCTGCGGATTTGCAACAACGAACCATGGCATGCCAAAAATGATGGGAGTCGACCGAGTCTTGATCAAGTTGAAGGAAATCGAACAGTTGAATGCGCCATGACTGCAAGAGAGAGGTGTGGTAGCGTGGGTAACTGCGCCAGAAGCAATCAAACGACCATCGGCCACCTCTACAGGAACTGCACGCTTCAACTTCACCACCGGAATGCCATGCTGAGCTGCAAAAGTGTCATCCATGAAACATGCATTTGCACCAGTGTCTAACAGGGCAAACTCCTTGAGCTCTCGTTATTGAGGCGAATGTGTACAGGAAACTTGAGTGATGGAATGGTATGAGCAGCACCAATGGAGCCTGCACCTACGTCCAACTTCGCGGCTCCTAGACGAAGTGGACATTGAAGTTTTCCGACTGAACTTCAGCTTCGGCTTCACGCGTCTTGAACTTTCTGGCTTTATTAGGACATTCCGCCACCTTGTGTCCTGCTCACCACAATACAAGCATAGGTTCTCACCCCGACGACGTTGCTTCTCAGCAGTTGAAAGTGGGCCACGCTTGGATTTGTTAACCTCCATAGGAACTGCTCCAGAAGGTGTCGTAGGAACATGTGCTACGGCTACAGGATTGGCTGGCAGGAACTGCTGACGGAATTTTTCCTGACGGCGCTCGAACAAACGGTTGTCGCAGCGAACGGCCTGTTGCATGATCTCCGCTAACGTTTGAGCATCCGGTAAATGTAAGGAGAAGGTCCTTCATCATCCCTCAGCCCAAAACGGAAAGTGTTCGATCAATGCAGTCTCGTCCCATGGAATGTTCGTGCACAATTGCTGAAATTCGGATGCATAAACGGAAGCTGGTCTGGATCCTTGTGTGAGCCTTCCGTAACTTGTGCATGCAGAACGGTACTTATCAGGATCTCCAAAACAGGCTTCAAAGGCAGCCACGAAACCTTCAAAGTCTTCCATCAATGGGTCGTCACGCTCCAGCAAGGGAGCAACCCAAGCCGTGGAGATCCACTTAGTAAGGATGCCAAAAGGCCAACCTTTTGTGCATCCGTCGAGTAGCGGCGTGGTTGCATGCGGATCAAGAGCCGGATCTGATTCAGGAAACCTTGGAAATCGTGCGATTGCCACTGAACTTTTCTGGCATGCTGATCTTCGGCTCCGAAGAAAAGTTCGATGAGAGGAAACCACCGATGCTTGAGAGAGAGCCTGCGCAGCAGCCTTGGAGGATGCATCAGCAGCTGCATGCCGCTTGGTGGAACCTTGCAGATCGTGACCACTTGGCGCAAAGTGGCCAGCTCGTGAAGCAACATTTGGTGCTCGCGTTGAAAGTGCTCAAAATCAGCCATGATCTATGAAGAAAAAAAAAAGAGGAAAACGAAGGAAGAAAACCAAGGAAAAAAAAAGTAACTAGGAATCGGAGAGCTATGAAGCAGTTACTATCAAACTGTCAAGCCACGATCCAGGAACCAGGAAGAGAGCAGGATTCCAAGAACAGGAAGGCTTGACTCAGGAACAGGATAGAGCAAGACAGGCGCAGGAACAGGATCCAGGAGCAGACAGGAACAGGATAGGATCCGGGAGCAAGACAGGAAGGCGCAGGACGATCCAGGAACAAGACAGGATCCGGAGCAAGACAGGAGCAGGAGGCAAAGAGTAAGACAAGAAACAAGGAACAAGAATAATCGTAGAATGACTGGTGTTGATAGTAACTGATTGTACAACAATTAGGTCGGAGCTTTTATGCTCACAACTCCAAGCTAATCTAGTCATGAGTCTAATCTAGTCATGAGCTAAGAATAGTGTCCCTTATCCTCTAGGCATATCCTGTAGCATATCCTATAGGCATATCCTATAGGAATATCCTATAGGTATATCCTGTAGGAATATCCTGCAGGCATATCCTGTCTGTATCCTGCATCCTGCATCCTGTATCCTGTATCCGAAATCCTGTATCATGTATCAGGTTGTGACAGAAGGTATATCTTATAGGTATCCTGTACGAATATCCTGTAGGCATATCCTATAGGAATATCTTGTAGGCATATCCTGTAGGTATATCCTATAAGCATATCATGTATCCCGTATTATGTATCATGTATCATGTATTCGGAATCCTGCATCCTGTATTGGGTCATGACAGAAGTGGGTGGGATTAATCTCGTCCACTATTCTAGGAGGCAGGGAAGGGGTGACGGGATTAATCTCACCACCACTTCCTACCTCCTAAAATGTGTGTGTTTGAATTATTATATAGATACACACATATATATAAATACATGTGTGTGAGAGAGAGAAATAAAGGAATTATACTATACAAATACACATGTACATATAAATACATGTGTGTGTGAGAAACTTATATATACTTATACATGTACATTCACATACAGGGTGGTGGGATTAATCCTTCTCCATCTCAAAAAGAAGTGAGCAGGATAAATCTCGCCCACCTTCTATAAGGCAGGGAAGGGATGACGAGATTAATTCGCCACCCCACCCTACCTCCTAAAATGTGTGTGTGTGAAAGAAAGAAATATATAAAAATTAAAATATACAGATAAACACGTACATATAAATACATGTGTATGAGAGAGAAAGAGAGATAAAGGAATTATAATATACAATACACATGTACATTTGTGTGTATGTGTGAGAGATAATAACTTATATATACTAATACATATGTACATTTACATACAGGGTGGCGGGATTAATCCTGCCACCCTTCTTCATCTCAAAGAGTTGTGGGCAAGATTAATCCCGAGCCCACCATTTTAGGAAGTGGAGAAGCATTGACGGGATTAATCTTATCACCCTTCTTTGTTTCGGAGAGTGGTGGGTGGGATTAATCCCGCCACTAGTTCCCTACCTTAAGCATGTGTGTGTGTGACAGAAAGAGAGATATAAAGAACTTATATATATAAAAATGCACAAGTACGTATACATATAAGTGTGTGTGTAAGAAGAAAGATAAAGAAATTACATATATACAAATACACACATACATATACATTCAAGAGTGTGTGTTAAGAGAGAGGGATAAAGTAATTTTTGAGAGAGAGAGATAAACTAATTATATATATACAAATACACAGTTACATACACATACATGTGTGTGTGTACATATAAATAAATTAAATTATATAGATAACACACATATATATGTAATGTATATACAAGTGTGTGCGTGTGTGTGCAATTAAATTAAATTATACAGATACACACATATATATGTATAGAAGTGTGTGTGTGTGCAAGAGATAAATAAATTAATTAAATTATACATATACACACAGATATATGTATATGTATATACAGGAGTGTGCGTGTGTGTGCGAGAGATAGATAAATAAAATATGATATAGAAATACACACACACACACATATATATATGTATGTATATACAAGACTGTGTGTGAAAGAGAGAGATTGCACCGCCGCTTTCAAACCTTATTTGCACCGCCACACCTTCTTGCCTTCTTGTGAGAGTGGATCTATAGTCCAATGGTTCACTGCCGCCTTGAAACCTTAAGAATACCTTAAACCCTAAAATCAATATATTAACCCTAAAAGACAATTTTTCATTATATTATCATAATCTTTAATAAGTTTATTGTGTTTCACATACACAAAAAAAAATATAAATCATGTAGGGGTTTAAACATATGTGTGTATGTGAGAGTGTTAAGTTTTCACGTATACACAATACATATACACATATATACACACACATACATACATAACACTATGTGAATGTGTCATGTTAGTACATATGGATTGTGCATGGTGTGTGTGTGTGAGAGAGAGAGGAGATGTTGAAAAATTAATTTCACACACATTACATACATTAGTACACATATATACATATACACATGTATACACACAAACATACATACATACTACATGTGTGAATGTGTTACATACACACAATCGTATATGTATTTAACATGATGTTTTCGATAAAAAAGCAACAAATCCCTCGAACTGGGCCTGGTGGCCCAACAATGATCATTCCCAATTAATCATGTATCTCGGGCAGTAAACCAATATTAAAATTGTGTGAACACTATCAACACTAAACATATAATCACCGTCATATGTCATTACTTGTTTGGATTATGATTAATCCTTTATTGTCCTTGACCCTATACACTAAGCCCTACACCCTTGATAAATGCTTAAACCCTACACCTGTATATAAATGTTTGGTTTAGGGTTTAAACCCAACACAAGTATTTTATTATTAAATTTTATATTTATATATAAATCTATTATTCGTATAAAATACACAAGAAAACACGCATAAAGAATTGTTATAGCCAAGTAGCTCTTAATATCATAAATCATTCTAGTGCATAATCACAATCCATGGAAAATGAGAATACACAAATGGCTCCTAGCCACAAAAAGATCATATCACAAGATGCAAAGTAGATGTCACATATGAAGAAACAAAAAGAGCTTTTACATTCCAATGGTGGAAATAGTGTGTTATATGAAGTAGAGATGTGGGGACCAAGCCAACCAAATACCAATTGATTCTTTTTACTATCTTAGCAAGTTTCTCTTTTGGGGCCTTATTCAATTGGAATAAGTATTGCATTGTTCTTCTCTAAGCCATTATCTCCATTGGCAATAGGCTTGTTTCAAGTATAAGTATGCTATATGGTATTGCCTCCTTGATCTTTGTATGAACTTCTTATTGCTCCTCATCGAACATGCACATAAGAAGATGGTGGCATGAAGTTTAAATGGACTAAAATTTATGAATGGAACTCAAAAGCTACTACGTACAGATGAATTTCAAGAGGAATGGCTAGCTAAGGCACTTCGATCATGGTTAGAAAGGGAGTACAAACCAAGTTGTATGATACTCTGGAAGTTTCTTATGAACATGAGTAACTGGATCTATAAAATATAATGTATGATTGATTGTATATGTTGATATTGAAATTGTTTTAACCATTTGCTATCATAATTCATCCAACAATCATTGTAAGTAATACTACATGGTTTTACATATTGCAAATAATATTTATTAATGTTTCTGTTCACCAATTTAAACATATTAGTTGAATCATGCTTGATATTGCCGAAAACCCATGATACTTTAATTTATCTACCTTTGTGATATTTCTTCTTTTTAAATTTACTTTCATTCAATTTTACATACATTCATTTTCATTTTAAATGGTTATCACACAAATATTTACAAAAGTTATATTAATTAGTAATAGTTTTTGAAATATTAATTCTACATTCTGATAATAATGTGTCTTTAATCTTATAGATCAACAATAAACATCTTAAACATGGTTGGAAATGATAAATTACTCTTGATAATTAAGTGCTTGTACACAAGGATTTTATAATATCATAATGCTTACACTTCCACTTAATTTTATTAAAAGTTATTGTGTTGCCTTTGATTTTTATAGCATTATTGTTACATATATTATAAAACTTTATGATTATGAAGCAAACTAAGGTTTACATCAAAAATTAATAATTACGAACAAAAAGTGTTTTGAAAAAATATTTTTTTCTCAATATATGTTCAAAACATAAAGACTTTAAAGAATTTGAACATGAGAAAGAAATTCAATATTTGACATTGTAAAAATATGAGAACTATATATTAAAAAAAAAAAATTCTTTATTCTTGAAACACCAGTAATACATGTTTATTTATTATTAACATGTGACTAATATATAAGACATGGATAATAAATATAAATTATGTAAACAAAGTTAAAATAATAAAATAACCATGGGGGGAGGGGTCTATCCCAAAATGCAATTTAAATTATAGGTATTTTTAATTATGTTATGATTTTCATATAACTCAAAGTCATTGTGAAAATGATTTGAAATATATTCTTCTTTTAAGAATTTTCATATCTTTAAATTAGAAATTATTATCATTGACTCAAGGAAAACCATAGACATGATATATTTAAATGATTAACCTCTAAATATTTTTAAATTGAATATTTTTTATCTAAATGTTTATAACCCAATTATTTCTAAATTGTTTGTTTTAAGATTTACTAAATAGAACCTTAGAGCTTTGCAAAGAACTAAAATTTTTAAATGTAAATAAGCATTTGACAATTTTGAAACATTCGATTATGCAAGGCCATATACTTAATGACATGTTCCATTATGGTGATGCTAGAGGTATTTAAGTTTATAAAATGAAAACTAAGTTCAAAGTATTACATAACCTACCAACAAACAATATGGATCATGAAAAAACTTAGGTTAAACACCACATGAGGTATTATATAAATCATATGTTAATATAAGGTTTCTTAATCATTTGTATAAATTTGTAAGTTTTTTTTACATTTAAACATCACAACGACTAAAGAACGATTGTTATACTATTTTCAAGGATCGTTATGTGCATTTATAATTATTTCAATTAATAATGGAATACTCATTGTACATTCACATACTTATAAATTTAACATTACAAAGAAATTTATTTTTCCTAAAAACCTTTGACAATTTATATTTAAATTTATATATAATGTGTGTGTATATATATATATAATATATATATATATATATATATATATATATATATATATACACATGATTTATCTATTTGTATTTATAGGTTGTAATTATATTATATATATGCAAATTTATATAATATGTACTCCCAATTAATCCTTAAGGTTTGTGTGGTTAAGTAGTACCTCGACCCTAGGCTTAATACTTATTAATATAACTTTGTTGGTGGTTTAGGACAAGGGTTTGCTCTGTAAGGTTGAAGTCATTGTGTTTAATGGCAACAACAACAATTTCAGCTTGATAGCTAAGATTTGCATAGCTCGTTTGTCTCCATTTTGTCTTAGGGCAACAATTTAACAAGAAAAGCAAAGGTTTGCATAGTTCCATTCATAGCCTTGTCAAGCCACAACCCAAGAGCATGATAATAATAAGGAAGCTTGACTCAAGAGCAAGACAAGAACAAAGAACATAACAAAAATGATTATAAAATGATTGGTGTTGATAATAACTAATTGTATAACAATTAGGTCGGAGCTTTATACTCACAACTCCAAGAGGCATAAGTTAAAAATAATACTAATTTAGGCATGAGTTAAAAATAATGTTCCTTATCCTGTAGGTGTATCCTGTAAACATATTCTATTGATAATCATGTAGGTATATCTTGTAAGTATATTTTATAAGCATATCATGTATCCCGTATCCTGTATACTGCCCTTATCCTATAAGCATATCCTGTTAGTATATCCTATAGGTATATCCTATTAGTATATTCGGTAGGTATATTTTATAGGCATATCATGTATCTCGTATTTATCACGACCCGATATAGGATGCAGGATACATGATACGGGTTACAGATATACCTACATATGCCTGCAGGATATTCCTACATGATATGCCTGTAGGATATTCCTATATGATATGCTTGCATAATATTCCTACATGATATGCCTGTAGAATATTCCTACAGGATATACCTACAGGATATGCCTATAGGATATACTACAGATATGCTTAGAGGATAAGGGTCATTATTTTTAGCTCATGACCAGATTAGCTTGGAGTTGTGAGTACAAAAGCTCCGACTTAATTGTTGTACAATTAGTTACTATCAACACCAATCTTTCTACAATGAATCTTATCTTGTCTTGCTTTGCCTTTTTGCTCTTGTCTTGTTCCTGGTTCTTAGTTCTTGTCCTGCTCCTTGTCCTACTTTTGAGTCAAGCTTCTTTATTCTCGGAATCCTGCTCACTTCCTTATTCCTGGATCGTGGCTTACAGTATCATGTATCTTGTATCCTGTAAGTTGTATGATGTATTCTGTATCGAGTTGTGACAAGCATCAATCTCTATCTATTTGAGTGGTAATGTCTCCCTATGCAACTATAGATATACTTCAATAGTATATATCTTTGTCTTCCATGTATATTAGAAACAATTAGGGTAAGTGAATGCTTAAAGAAATTCTTCGAACAGCTAGTAAAAGAGAATATTAGAGACATGCATACACACACAAACACAAACGCATGAAACACACAATCTCTCTCTTCTTTAATCACACACACATACATAAGCAAACACACAATCTTTTCTCTCTTTAATCACACATATACAAGCAAACACATAATCTTTTCTCTCTCTTTTACACACAAATGTATGTAAACACACAATCTTCTTTCTAATCACATGCACACAAACACAAACAAAAACTCTCTCTCTCTCTCATGCAGACACAAACACAAATGCATGTAAACACACAATCTTCTCTTTCTCTCTCTAATCATACACATATAAACACACACATAAATGCATATATACACATAATCTTCATTCTTTATGTAATCACACACATTCAAACACAAATACATGCTCGTCTTTATAGTTAACACAGTTCTAATATAGTATTATTATCTTTATGCGAACAATAGTGTGCTAGTTTGAAATGTGTTACAGAATTTTAACTTTAAATTGTTTAATAGTGATGATGATGACATAAAAATGAGAATAAATAAAGACATTAAGGCAAGAGTTTTATTTTAATTTCTTAATTTAATATAATTAAAAACTAAAGAATGATTATGTGGAACCTCCCAACTTCTCTTGAAACACATTCAAAAAGAGTAAAATAAAGATGAACATCAACAAACAGATGAAAACATTATTAAATATTCAAAAAAGAAGTAAAAGAAACAATTCAAAAAAGAAGTAAAAGAAACAATTGGAAAAGAAAGGACCAAAAAGGCTTTTACAAAGGTAAAATATATTTGTTTATATTTTGATTAAATATTTTTTAATAAGTATGTCAAATAAACAAGTTGAGGAACATGTAGTTAATTAAGAAAGCAAAACTAAACATGGTTGTGACAAAGGTATATATACATGTAAATATACATGTTTTTATATAATCACACATGTGAACTCTTGTTGAAACCCACGAAACATACATGTATTAATATACATAAATACGTTTACAATCATTATATATATATATATATATATATATATTATATATATATATATATATACTAAGAATTATTTTATACAACTAAGTGTGTAGATGCATCTCCACAAACAAATAAAATCACTTTTGATTTTAAAAATGTTAGTTATGAACATCAATAATTTATTGCAATAGTACTTATTAAGAAAATTCTAAACTTATTGAATCTTAAGAGCTACTATCACATGAATAAATCTAAGCCCCATATAATTTTCATATTAAAATAACTATGAAACTCAACATGCTTTTTTACATGTTTTTAATTCGAAAATAAACATGGCTTAACTTAGAAATGAGAAAAATGTTTAGAACTCGTCAACTGTGTTTAAAGAAATAACAAATCGTTTAAAAAGTTAAGTAATAAAATCATACATGTACACGTATATAAAGTCATATAAAATACATTTACAACAAAACATAATTTTTTTTTTATAGATGATCGCATGAAATATTGAATATACAAAATCATGAAAAGAAATAAGCCACTATATAAATATTCACATGTAAAAATCACATCTGGTTTTTCAGATTTTAGTATGTGAGTTTTGTTAAAAAAAAACATATATATTAAAACACTATTAAAACATAGATTAAAAAATTAAGTAAAACATTGTACAAAAAAATATTATAAAAAACCATATACATATTTTTTAAAAACCACTTTGCATGTAACAATTACCTGAGTTTTTTCAGTAAAATCACACATTTTGACTTGTTGTGTAATATGTACGTGTGTAAGAAAGATAACTGTGATGAATATTTCTAATAAACTTGACGATACATAAAAATAACAAGTTATTCCTTCTGATTAATCATCACCGTCTGATTAATTTTAACATAAGATTGTATTAAATGAATTAATAAATATTACATAATATTCGATTCATATGAACACTACAAGAATGGGAAGAGCCTGGGACTCTCACTATATAAAGCAAACATCCTAGTTGCTTTCTTATTGTATTTCTTGTGTGATTCTCACTCTTTACCTTGCTACGTTACTCTTCTATTTCTCAATCATGTCCGGTAAGAAGCCGCAGAATCCAAGACCGAGTACACCAACAGAAGAGCAAGCACCACCGCCGCCACCGTCACCGTCCGAGCAATCATGGACTTCCGTAGGACGGCGACGTCCAAAACGATCATCTTGGCAACCAGAACAGCATCCACCAGCCAGACCACCAACAGAAAAGCAAGCACCACCGCCGCCACCGTCACCGTCCGAGCGACCATCTACCGTAGGACGGCCATGTCCAAAACAATCATCTTGGCAACCAGAACAGCATCCACCAGCCAGACCACCAACAGAAAAGCAAGCACCACCGCCGCCACCGTCACCGTCCGAGCGACCAGGACGGCCATGTCCAAAACAATCATCTTGGCAACCAGAACAGCAACCACCACCATCTGGACCCTGGCCGCCACCATCTCGGTCTGCAGTACAACAGCCGCTACCTCAACGACAGCTGGTATCTCCTCCAACAGCACAGCAGCAGGGACCCTCTCTGCCCACAGTACAACAACAGCCATTTTCCACTACAGTGCAGCCGTCCCTATTAACGTTTGGGTCATTAGACACACCTGTGAGACTGTCACAGCAGCCATCTACATCCAAATCTTTTAGCTCTGGTGCTTCATCTTCTTCTTCCTCCACTCCTCCACTACAGTCTTCCTTGTCCCTTCCTTGTGCCCGTCGCACTCCTCTTCCACAACCAGCTCCATCTTCCTCCAATGCTTGGTCTTCCTCGCGAGATACTGAGCGGACCTGGGCTCTCCGTCCCAGGAATCTGCTAGAGAGAATGAGCAGGAAAATGCGAATCTGTGCCAACCATTTCAAACTGGCCATTGAGGACCGGGATGATCCTTATATTTACCAATACAATGTTAGTTTAGTTAATAGTTGAGCATGTATATATGTCCCTTACGTGGTATATGTTCCTCTACAGGTCAAGATTGAACCCGCAGTCAAATCTAAAGCCGTTAAAAGACAACTTATTGACACATTGTTTTCCACATATTTTCTGGATAACCCGGCTGCTTACGATGGAAGTGAGACCTTTTACACTACAGGTGTGTATCTATCTTTCATTTATCTATCTATCTATCTATTTATATATAGATAGATAGATAGATAGAGAGAGACACGTATTTTACAGGTGCATTGCCATCGAAACACCTAGACAAGGTCCTCCGACTTGGAGATGAGATGAAAGAATTTAAACTGTCCATGAAGAACACTGCTCAGTTAAGAAGACACAATAACGCAGAAATTGTGCAAGCACTTGATGTGGTTCTCCGTGAAGAGCCCATTCGAAAGTACGTGTACTTGTGTGTAATTACGTACATGTGTACATGCATGCATGTGTATATTTCTGCCCCGTAGATCATACGTGTATTACTGGGTTTTGCAGGCTTAAACCTGCTCGACGGTCCTTCTTTAATGAAGAATGGGGAACAAAAGAGATTGGAACTGTCCTATATGGCTGGCGCGGATTTTACCAAAGCGTTCGTCCTACACAGGATGGGTTAACCTTAAATATTGGTCAGTTTATTATCGTAAATTCACTGTGTATACACTTAAGTAGTACGTGCGTGCGTCCGTGCGCGCGGTGTGATAGAAAACATGCATAGTGACAAGTTTATATCCTTTTCAGATTCAGCAGCAACTGCATTTTATAAAAAGACATCCGTTTTCGACTTTATTTCTAAGCTACTCAATCTCGATCGTTATAGCAATGAAAACAAAGCAAGGAGGATCAGCAGGCTTGCTCATGAAGAGATTAGAAAGG
Organism: Selaginella tamariscina; assembly: GCA_003024785.1. Taxonomy (NCBI): domain Eukaryota; kingdom Viridiplantae; phylum Streptophyta; class Lycopodiopsida; order Selaginellales; family Selaginellaceae; genus Selaginella; species Selaginella tamariscina. Next base: position 33,997 of record PUQB01000297.1, read on the forward strand.
TATAGTTACAAGCACACGCGCACACACACAAACACAAGAGATTTAATCTTCGTTAATTTCAGGTTAATGAACATATACATGGATTAATTATTGAAACCACTTATAGTGAAGTTCCCAAAAGATATAAAGTTTATAGGATGACAGAGGAATCAGCTAGCGACTTCAGGTTTTATTGCATAATAATATAGTATTAATTTCATTTATAAAGCTTTATTTTTTAGAATGTATTGTTAATATTGTACTGCAGTTTTGAGACAGAGTGGGGAATGAAAACTGTATTTCAGTATTTTCGCAAAAAGTACCAACATGTTCGGATTAGAGATGATCTACCGTGTCTAATTACCATTATTAAAATAAAAGAAAACAACAATACTATAGAGAAAGAAATACGTCTACCAATACAGGTATACATATGTTTATACTTATTAATAATTAATTAAACTTATCTGTATTGTTTTGTAAAGGTTTGCGACATTATCGATCAACGACGGGTACAGCCCTTGGATGATAAGCAACTTTCTAAAATAAAAGACATTTCACGTCCATCAGTTGAAATACGCAAGGGCCTCATTATTAATAATTGTTGCAAGGTATTTACTTGTGTTGTGTATATATAGATGTAAGGACGTATGTTCAATATTTTTATAAATTATGTTTATTATTTATTCACTGAACTATTACAAACTAAGATTTCATTCGTGTGATTGCAGTGGATACGCGAAAATAATAAATACACTCAGAAGTTTGGCATTTCAATAGGAGAAAATATGTCTATTGTGAACGCTATACTTTTGGATGCTCCAAAGGTAAGCTATATAGCATCTGATTAATATTTTAAAGATTTAACAATAAATATCTTTATAAATCCTGAGATACTATGTATATTTAATTTTGTTCTGCAGCCTGAATACCATGACAGTATAACAGCAGAGGTAAAATTTGGCCAGTGGAATATGATGGACAAGGTAAAATGCATATTCACATTTAAATTATTTGTTATATATTTATAAGAAAACAAAAGAAATGAGAAATATCAATATAAAATTAATCGAAAGCTTTTAAATATTATTTATTTTTTCCTCTACAGCAAGTGTATCAGCAAGCAACAGTTAATGGGTGGGCATGCATTAATTTTTCATCGGAAAGAGACGCTGAAGTGCAGAACTTTTGTTCGAAACTGCAGGATTATTGTAAACGCTACGGCATGGAAGTAAGCATATTAAAATGATAATACGTTACGTATGTATATTATAATTAATGATATAATTTCAGAATAATGTATAAACTTATTATAACTGTATTTTAGTAGGTAATTATAGTAACTAAAGTCACTTAAATGTACACATTTTAATATAAAATTTCCTTTGATAAACTAACGTTTACAATTTTATTCTATTTTTTAAAAAAATTTGCAGAGTTTTCCTAGCAATATTATGTCGAGATCCCAACAGGTGGAACTTTTAGAGACTCTCTGCAGCGTATGTACGAGGATCTTCGGAACAAGACACGCACAAACAAGCAACTGCTGCTTGTTGTGATATTACCGGAAAATAGCAAACCAGCCAACAAACACATATATGGTTATTATATAATTATTTATATATATATATATATATATATATATATATATATGAATTAATTTTTTTTTTCTTTTTATTTAATAATTAATGATTTTCCAGATGGGGTGAAACACTTATGTGAGACAAAACTCGGTGTTGCCTCACAATGCTTCTTGCCAAAGTATGTTGGCAATACAGATGATCGCAGAGCTGAGAGATATTTTGCAAACGTGATTTTGAAGATTAATGCCAAGGTAATAAGTTGCACTTGATTGAAATATCAAAGATATCAATGTTTAATTACATATCATACACATATAGCGGCTAGTTTCACAATCCAGCCCCCCCCTTAATTACAGTTAATTAAGTTAGTTATTTAAATGATTTTATATACATTTAAAGAACTTTTGAAAAGCATTAGAATATATTTTTCAGGTTTTAATATTTTAACTAATTAAATTTTAATTAATTACTATATAGCTTGGTGGGCAAAATGTCACTCTCAGTGATCCATCGTTATCAATGATCAAACAAAAGAAAACTATAATATTTGGAGCAGATGTCACCCATGGAGATCCATCCATTGCTGCGGTAATCCGATAAGATTATATAGAAATCTTATACACTGTCGTTTATAATGAAGTGTGTATGTGTATATTTGCACACCGTCATGTCATAGATCATGCCTGATTTTAGCATGTAATATACATTGCATATACATCTTATATACTACTGCATATATACATGAGAGAGAGTTATGCTTGTAGGTTGTGGAACAATAGATTGGCCGAACATCTCAAAGTATGCCACAGTCATTCGATCCCAGCAGAGCAGATTGGAAATGATTAAAGATCTCAAAATTATGGTCAGGTAATCGTATAATACATACACATACACCAGGAGTGTGTACTAACGTAAGTATTATTTAATATTTAATATTTAATTTTTTTTTTTCCATTTTCTATTAATATTTTCACCAGTAAATTGCTTGGTCACTTTAAAAATGAAAACGAAGGACAGCTACCAACAAGAATAATATTCTACAGGTATAAAGATTATTAGTAACATTATGGATCTTAAGCTTTGTATTCAGAGATGGAGTGAGCGAGGGGCAGTTTAAGGAAGTTATGAACAAAGAATTAACAGCTTTAGAACAAGTACTCTTCTCTCTCTTTCACTCACTCACACACACACACACCACACACACACACACACACACCCCACACACACATATTTTATAGGCATGTGAGGAACTGTATGGATCAAATAACAAGCCTGGCATCACATTTGTCGTAGTCCAAAAGCGCCACCATACACGCCTGTTTTGGATAACAATAATCGTCACAATGTATTACCAGGTATTAATATATCATAAGTTCTATTTACGAACTAATTAATTATATGTAATTAAGTTTCTTTTTTATTTCTTCCTTTTTCTTTACAGGCACTGTCGTCGACGGAGTTATCTGTGATCCGAAGAGTTCGACTTTTATTTGTGCAGCCATGCAGCTGTGTCAGTAAGCTCTCTCTCTCTTCTCTCTCTCACTCACTCATACACACACACACACACACACACACACACAACACACCACACATTTGTACCCTTGCAGGATAAACATACTAGTGGGGGAACTAGCCGACCAGCTCATTACCACGTCCTCATCGACCAGAATAACTTTGATGCTGGTACCTTCCAACAGTTCACAAATAACATTTGCTACATGTAAGTATGATTTTTCTTAACAAATTTTTTTTTTAAATTAATTATTTTTTTAATTTTTAGGTTTGCGAGATCAACCACAGCTGTTTCCTATGGTAAAGTTATTGTTTTTTATTTATTATTCATTGTGTTATTTATATCTACTTGTTTATTTATTTAATTTGCAGCGACTCCTGCATATTATGCTCATTTGCTGCATTTCGAGCTCGTAGCTATGTGCAACACAAATAGGATGGATGACCTGCATGAGGACCTTGAGTCTGTGATGTTTTACTGTTAAGTTTGCAGAGGTTTTGAAATATATCAGGCTCCTTATAGTTTAACACCATATATAGCATGAAGTATACATATAATGTTTTTGATATTAAACATGTAATATAATGTAATGTATTCATGATTTTGTACGCGTATTCAATATTTATGATATTAAACATTATAACATATACATATAATAGTTAATGTATGATTGTTAATAGTTTTTTATTTGCCGTACTAACTTAAATATTCTCACGATACTTTATTTTCAAATCACTGTAAATTAACTACATTGAAGTTATTATTTCTAATTTTGAATATTCAAAACATTGTAAATATTTTTGTATCTAAGTTCTCACTAGACATTAAGGTTTTTAAAACAATTTAATAATATATATATCATTATTTTTAACATGATTTATAATAAATTTTATTATAATATTTAATTTTTTGTAATAACAAGTGATACCAAACACTAAATTTTATTTATAGTATTAAATAAAAAATTAATATTGTAAACTTTCTTATGTCATGTTTTTGATATTAAAAGTTTTTACAATTTTTCACGTAGAGATTAAACGCACATTAATAATATTTTTAAAATATATTATTTTAAAGGAAATGATATAATCTGCAATTTCAAAACTCTAGCATACTGATGCATATACTGATGCATATTCTGATGCAATTAATTTAATTAAAACTATATAATTAAAACATATACGTAAACACATGTTTATGATATAATAAATACCATAATTCCAAATAAGATAATCTGATACTCATACATTTCTAAAATTTTGCGTACAAAAACATTTCTTATTATTAGTTTTAAAATAAAGTTAGATTAAATAAATTTATTATTACATTTTTTCATATTTCATACTTAATATAGTTTATGCCCAAACTCAATGCCAATTAATTTGGTTACTTTCATTAAAACATAGTTAATCTGATTAATTGAATTTAATATTACCATGATGTTAATTTATAATTGTTTTTTTCCGCATTATAATATTAATTGATTTTGTTAAATATTAACACAATTTAGGGTTTGAATTATAAATTTAAGTATTTTTAAAATTTGAAAAAGGTTTAAATCATATATAAGAGCATTCTTATTCTCCTTTAGTCAAAATTATCTACATAAATTCTCCGGTATCACAGTCAACATTACCGTGTCCAACGTCGAGGAGACGATTATGTAAACACAAATAAGCAAGGACCACTTAATATATATATATATATATATATATATAATCACATTGCTATAATATATATGAATATACATGTACTATTATATATTACTAATATATATCCTCTATATATGTTGTTATATTGTATGAATAAAACATAAAGCAAACGGTTCTCTCTCTCGACCTATGTACAAGCATCTCTTCTGTATCTTTTTACCTATGTATAAACATTGCTCTACATATTTATAGTTGTTATACTATAGGAGTAAAATAAAAACTCTCTCTCTCATGTCGTTTGCACAAACATCTCTCTCCCCCCCCTATGTACAAACATCTCTCTCTCTCATTCTCTCCCCCCTATGTACAAACATCTTTCTCTCTCATTCTCTCCCGCCTATGTACAAACATTTATCTCTACTTATGTACAAACGTCTCTCTCTATCACACATATGCGCACACACCTGGAGACTGAGAAAACCCTTTTATTTGCATCACAAACCACTTGAGCCATAATGCTATAACTCTTCTTCCTATTATAATATCACACCTAATGCATACCAATATAAGCATTTATGAATATACACGAGTGAAGTTTATTATATAAGTTTACCTGCCAAACCAAGCGGCCTGTAAATCTCTATATGAGTGCAGTCAATAGCCCTTACAACATTTGAAAGACCACATATATTCTTAAATCCAGTAACAACTTCATCTAGAAAGTGTATAATGTCACAATGCACCCTCCCATATTGTTGTGCAAATCTCAACGAAGATCTTTGAAGCTGTAGAAACTCCTATAACAAATATTTCTAACACTATTAGTAACTCAAAACCTCTCGTAACCCAAAATCCACATGAACACACATAGGTACAACGTGTTTATAAATGATGTTTGGGTGCCTAAGGTAGTCTCTCAAAGGAGCTACAAGACCTTTGTATGTGGATTGATGCATATGAAAGATCTTAATTCAACGATCGTAATGATCAAATTTAATCAAGAACTTATTAAACCAAGAATAAGACTTGGTTTGACCCATCATACACCTTTTGCTGTTGATAATAATCCACTCTAAAACGATGCAATAAATTAATTATTCTGAGCCTCATCTTTTTTTAAGAGTTCACAAGTATAACATAGTCGATCGTCATTAGAAGCTACCTTTGTAACTACGGTAGATGCTTATAAAAGATCTTAAACTAACAATAGTCGTGATAAAATTTAAATAAGAACTTATTAAATCAAGAATAAGATTTGGTTTGACTCATCATTCACCTCTCGTTGTTATAATAATCCACTCTAAAGCAATGCAATGAGTTTATTATTCTGAGCTTTATCTTCTTTTAAAAGTTCATAAGTATGACATAGTCATCATCGTCAAAAGCTACCTTTGTAACTATTGTAAGTATATGAATTATAATTGTTACCAACCTAGAAATATCTTTTGCATCCATGGTTTATTTTTAAACTATATGTAGCTAAATGCTAAATGATAATTAACCACTAAAAAGGATATATATATATATATATATATTAGTTGAATCTCCCCACAGAGCTAAACACTTGAAAATAAACACATGTTAAAATTACATGTCTATGTGTAAATGCATGTGCATGGATATACATGTGTGTGCACAAATGTTCACCATGCATTAAACTTTCTAAATAAAACTAACCATTTCGTGGGGATGAGCTACTAGGAGTTCCTAAGGAGCTATCATGTTTCATAGTAATAAATAAAAAGAATTAAAACACCTTGTGAAAATAAACTTACAGTATTCTTTTTTCTTAAGTTAACAATGCAAAGGGTCAATTATTATTTATGAAATAGTCTTTAATCACTATGAATCAAGTTTATTTGGGTATTTCCCACATATTTTACGATCTTTTACTAAGGTGGTCAAGCCACCAAGTTAAATTTATGACACATACACCTTATTAATTCAACTTAATTACTCCTTTATGACAAATTAATGATTCAAATAAGTTTGTTATGCATAAAAAACTTATTAGTCTTGCCTTCTTCTTTTTACATCTTGCTTAAAAACTCAAATTTTATTACTCTATGACATTAACGGTTTTCCTGCTTCTAACTATTATGAATCTTCTTGTTTAGGCCTATCAATGTATGTCCTTGTATATATTATAAGATGAACATTGCCTCTCATAAGTATCCATAAGATCACAAACTTGATAATCAAAATGTGGTAGCTTGTGCATAACTCTTTTCTAGTCTAAAATCTCAGAAAATGCTATACTAGATGATTTGGTTATATAGTCCTTCACAATTTTGAAAGCTTTCTTGAAATTATCATGTTTGTTGTTGCAGTAAGGCTCGTCCCTACTTAGATACTCAATAACCCTTATGAACTCTTTATGCATGCTTGTCTCATTGTAGAAGAGTTCATGGAAACTGACCCAACCTCTGAATCATGTAAATACTCAATCCGCTTAACTTCATAAAGCACTAATTTTACGTTTCTAATTGAAACCAATTTTTATTATTATCTATTATATCATACTATATATCATTGGGGTATTTGATTTCCTCGGTCTCCTCCTGTAATTGCACCAAAGATGTAAATTTGGTGATATCTACAAGTTAACCACCATCTTACATCTGCCCACTTGAAATTACAAATCAAAAGCTTTAAGAATTGATTCTAAATATTTAAACATACCATATTAAATCAAGCATTATGACCATGCTTAACACCTCCACGACCTTGTCATGCCATGAGTCTGCATAGAGGTACTTATGTAAAGCACCAGAACCGTATAATTAAATTGGTTATGAAAGTATAAAAAAAAGTTTATTTAGATTAATCATTATTTCTCACATTAGATTAATAATAAGATAGTGCAAACAAATCACTTTAACATTACTTTAACCATTAACCATCATTTTATAAAATTACCATAAAATTATAAGTGCATAATTAAACTTGTAAGAATCTAACCAGATCTATTTAGACCTATTATATTTTTAAACCACCTGAGCACATGGAAGTAAGAAAATCTCTATATTCTCTTAAAATATACAAGTATAGGTTTTCCACGGTGAGCATTAACTTGAAAACCCACTTGATAAATCCTAAAATTAAGATTAAACCTAAGTGTATTCACATTTTCTATATATTAGCCATAACATATGCTTGGTAGTCTTAATATGTAATATAATCCTTTACTGTGGCACATTATTTCCTTGGTACATTTTTCCATGCACCTTTACCAGATAAAAATTTTAAACAGTGACAAGTTATGTCTAGATTAATATTTAACACACGAATGCGTGCGAGAGAGAATTGTGAAACATATTTGTAATAAACTTGACCTTTGCCAGCAGTACATATTAAGTTACTCATTATAATCAATCACCACCGTCCAATAGTTAGATTCTATTGAATAAATTATGAATATACCATAATATTCGGTTCATGTGAACTTGAAGAGCTTGGGACTCTCATTATATAAAGCAAACATCCTAGTGACTTTCTTATTGATTTCTTGTGTGATTCTCACTCTTTCCCTTGCTACGTTAGTTTTCTATTTCTCAATCATGTCCAGTAAGAATCCGCAGAATACACCAACAGAAGAGCAAACACCATCGCCACCGTCACCGGAGCTACCATCTCCACCAACGGTACGACGGCCACGTCGGTTTATTACCATACGACGGCTAGCGCATCGGTTTATTACCATACGACGGCTAGCACATCGGTTTATTACCATACGACGGCCACGTCTCTCTCCACGAAAACGGCCACATTGGCAACCAGCAACTCCTCCAAGAGTACAGCATCCACCATCCAGACCACCACCATCTGGACCCTGGCAGCCGCTACCTCAGCAACCATCTGCGTTATCAACACCGCCCTGGAAGCTGGCATCTCCTCCAACAGTACAGCAGCAGGCACCCTCTCTGCCCACAGTACAACAACAGCCACTGTCCCCTACAGTACAGCCATACCAATTAACGTTCGGATCGTTAGACACTCCTGTGACACTGTCACAGCAGCCATCTACATCCGAATCTTTTTAGTTCTGGTGCTTCATCTTCTTCTTCCTCCACTCCTCCACTACAGTCTTCCTTGTCCACTCCTCAAGCCCGCCGCACTCCTCTTCCAGAACCAGCTACATCTTCCTCTCATGCTGCTTTGTCTTCCTCGCAAGATCCTGATTCGCACCTGGGCTCTCATCCCAGAAATCTGCCGAGGAGAATGGGCACTGAAGTGCGAATCTGTGCCAACCATTTCAAACTGGCCATTGAGGACCGGGATGATCCCTATATTTACTGTTAGTTTAGTTAATATTTAAATATTAAAGCCCACAGTTTGTGACGGTGATATTTACAAGTGACAAGGTTAAGTGTTTTACTAATATCTAATGACAAGTCGAATTAATATATTCTCTTACTATGTTAAGTTACAAACTATTACAAGAAAATAGAAAATTAATTTAATAACTTCATGCGAACTTTTAAAATTTTATTTTAATTAATATTTGAAAATGTGAACATATCTAAATCTTATTTACGTGATAACTAAAAAGAATAAGAATAAAACTAACCGAGACAAAAAGTGTCAAACAACTCAGACTTTGTTTAAATATAAAAATTTATATGGATTTATATATTAATTTTCATAAATAAAAATCCATGAGCATTGCAATATAGTACTTATATTACATATATAATTAAATAAGATAAAATAATTACGAGCTCTAGCAATGTATACGAGGCTTTGCATGCAGCACAAAACTCCATCTCGACTGGTTTGGAACAGGAGACATAAAAACTTGTTCTCACTTAATGGCTTCTACTAAAGGCTCTCTATACAAAGGAAAGAGTCTATGTCAAGCCATTCAATCAAGTTAGTAGTTTTGCATCCTCTCCAACTAATTGTGCATTAACCTAAAAAAAGATCTTAAATTATCAATGTTCACAATCCTTTTAAATTAAAAATATGTAATTTTAATTTGTTTTTTCTTATATATGAATATCTATAATTAATGTGAGCTATGAAATATAATCATAATCTATTTAAATATTATTAGCATTTATTAAGCATTATTTAATATTTTGTTAATAAATATGACACAGTGAAGAGTGTCAAATTAATAAATATGTATTATTAATGTAGTGTACTAACAAAATGTGTTATATATTGTTATAAATAATGCCACATGAATTATTGCACCCTTAACTAATATTTTAAAACACACACAATAGGTGTGTGTGTGTTTATGCGTGTGTATATATATATATTATTCTATGTCGTAGTTGATAGATCACATGTATGACTAAAACTCTCCTTATTAGTATGAGATTTTGGTGTACTCCATATCTCATGTGCATCTAGATGGATGCTTCCTAGAAACTCAATTACATATGACATTTGTTCATAACGACTCTACTTCATGGCAACACTCCTTGAGGTCTCTCTTTTGTAATACAAATGCCTTTAACAGCTACCAAATTGGCTCCATAAAAAACATCCACCAGTTGAATTGTGGTCCAAGCCACTCAACTTCATCAACAAGGTGAACAAATAGATACACTTGAGATGTCATCGTACTTGTCAGAAAATAAGCCTCTAACATGCAAATTGCTTGCACAACTTTTATAAGCATTTAAGGCATCTTTAATGAATGTATCTCCTTTTGTGAGCCATTTAATTAGATTTGATAAAGTGTTATAATTTTTATTATGACTTTTATTTTTACTTTAGAATTGACATTTGTTACCTATTGATTCATATGTATATATAATGAATGACAACCTTGCTTAGTACACTTAAGTGTTTAGGAGTAGTTTGATTGATATCATTAAATACTTGAGAAACTTTAAGTAAAGGTAACACTTACCTTTTAAATTTGATTTTTATGCCTCGATTATGTCCATGTAAGGTTTTTTAATTGACTTTGGTGGATTCGACATGTTTGTATGGGTTAAAAACACTCCTAACCATCTTACCCTAAACCCCAGGATATAGAGACATGCCAAAGTCTAGCTATGAAACATTAAGGCTTGGCACTTGGTGCCAACCTACTTACTAGAATAGAAAAATGGGGGGAGGGTGGAGGGGGCTCTGTCACATAACTTAGGTAAAGTAGTTATAGTGAGAGTTTCTAGGTGCATAAATAAGTTTATTATTCTTTTATTGGTGCAAGCTTTAGCTTATATTGTCAAGGCACATATTGTGCCGCCCTGACTTTCAACTGTAGGGGCATGTCACACCCTATGGGTAGCTTACCCTTATCATTGGCAAACCCGCACTTGGAAGGTTCTATTGGACTACACGTTCCAAGGGGCAAGGTTGAGGCATGTTTCCAACCTCATCCTCCACATCAAGCTAAGAGCAACATTTGTATTAAGCAAAGCACATTTGTGTCCTTGTCCAATTGTGGAGGTGTGATATTAAAATTATGACATGTTTTCTTTAATATGTTTCAGAGGGTTCAAAGAAAGGTTCTAGGGTTGGTATTTGCAAATCATGTTCGTGGCACCATATGTAGTTCTTGATTATGAGGGGCTATGACGAGATAGCTCATATCTTGAGAAACAGTGTCACATGGACATGTGACACTAGGCTAGTTAGTACACGACAACATTTGAGGCATGCTTTTTGGGGTTGTATCATGGGTTTAACATCAAGGGGTTGAATACTCTAGCAAGTAGGTGTGGTGTGCTCGTATTATGGTGATAAGCCTTAAGCATCCACTAAAAGAAGATTAGTTCTCATAACCAGGTGTGTTAATTAGCACACTTAGCTAGGGGTGTTTCTCCTTAGGGGTGTGAACATGTTCATGGCTTGAACAAAATAAGCTAATTAATAAGATCACTTTTAATGAGGCACTCGCTTTGTCAGAGTTTTAATCCGGAGGGCTAACATGTGGCAACACGTGGCCACCGAGTGGCCTTCCGGCATCAATTCCCTGTGTGAGCAACACTAAGTCTTCCAATATGACCCTAAGAGTCTGACTCAGATGCCTAATTAAACAGAAGACTTAGAATAATACCCTAAGCCCCTTAGAATGACCATCCCCTGAACCTAGAGGATATTTCGAATAGACTTTAAGATCTTATCTCAATAGACCTAGACATGCTCATGCCCTAACCTCATCAAGGAGATGTGCTTTTACATACTCCCATGATTAAACTAAGGCATTGTCACTTACCCCTTGAGGAATCACCCTCATCTAGGAGTACATCCCCTTTAGGGCGACAAAGGGTACCCTGAAGCATGGCTAACCCCTAAGGGTTTGAGTGGCCAAGTCATACTCTAGACTAGGGCTAGTACTTAATGAGGACATGAGTGTGCGTCATAGGCAGACACGAGTGTTCTACTAAGTAAAACTCTCTAAGGCTAGGTTGAATAACCCTAAATACATGACCTTGCGAGTGCCTCACGAAAGGGCTCTGCTAACAAGCTTAGGTTGTTCAACCCTTGGATTCCAAGGAGAACACTCCTCTAACCAAGTGTGCCAAAGCACACCTAGTTATGAGACCTGGGCCGATATCCAAGGCTTAGCACCCTAGTGCGAGCACAAGCATGCACATGTTTGCTAGAGTATCCAACCCCTTAGCGAAACCCATGACACAACCCCAAAAGGCATGCCTCGGGCATTGTATCACGTGACATCTAGCCCAGTGTCACATCTTCATGTGACACTGCCTTCCACAATGTGGGCTATCATGCCATAGCCCTTAGATTCAAGAGTTGCACCAAGTGCCACAAACATGGCTCCTAAATGCCAACTCTAGAACCCCTCAGTGAATCCTTAGGAACTAAGTAACATGACCTGTCAAATAAGATCCTATGCTCACAATTGGACAATGACACGAATGTGCCTTGCTTGGTTGTGAGTGCTACACCTAGCTTGACATGGAGGAGGAGGCTGGAGACAAGCCTCAACCTTTGCCTCTTGGAATGTGCATTCTGACAAGACCTTCAAGGCATGGATTCGCCAACATTAAGGGTAAACTACCCCGAAGATGGGATGTACCCATATCATCTAGAAGTTAGGGGCCACAATAGAGGGTTGTGCCTTAACGATACAAGCTAGAGCTTGCACCAGGAGAAGAGTAACGAGCTCAGTCATGAACCCATAAACCCTCACTTCTACATACTTTACCTTATTTATGTGACAGCCCCTCTTGTTTTCCTGTTTACATAAGTGGGCTAGCACGGAATCTCATTCCCAGAGGGAATATACTTGGTGAGTTATCCATCGACCCCTAAACCTTAACATGTTAAACCTAGGAGTATTTCTAAACATATCTAACATGCCGAACTCATCGGAACTAGCCCATTAACCCAACTGGGACACGAAAACCAAGGTAAGAGTTTTCTAAATGGAGTTTCTTACAAATACTTAATGACACCCGGCCGAACCATCACTAGATATCCAAGTGCACTAAGGGCATGTTTCTTTTACTTATCAACATAGTACAGTAAGTAATAACAGTCAATGTCTAAAGTAAAAGGGGAGTCATAGTAAAAACTATGACACGCTTGGTCATGTGCTTAGGGTTTTTCAAACCTAGCCTTAACACAACACTTTGTTTGCCTCAAGTGCACACTTGTGTACTAAGTATTAACCTTGGGACTAGGGTATAACTTGGCCCCTTAACCCTTAGGGGTTAGTCATGGGTCAGGGTACCTTATCGCCCTAAAGAGGTTGAACTCTCGAATAAGGGTGATTCTGTAAGGGGTAAGTGATAATGCATACGAGAGTACGTGTGAGACACGTCTCCTTGGCAGGGTTAGGGTATGAGCCTATCTCAGTCTGATAAAATAGAATCTTAAAGTTTACTCATGCTGTCCTCTAGGGTTGGGGAGATAGTTATTTTATAAGATGCTAAGTCTCATGCCTATTTGGGGGATACATGGTAAACAACTTGTAATAACGCTCTTTCTCCCATATGAGTCAGACTTTCATGGTCATCTTGAAAGATTTAGCATTGTTTACACAAGGTGTTGATGTTGGATGGCCATTTTGTATCCACATGTTTACATTTCAAGTTAAAACTTTGGCACATATAGCTTCATGTAGCTTTTCATGTAATATAATATAAGAAACTTACTTATGTATGAATATACATAATAACAAACTCACTGTTATTAGGTGAAGATAATCATAACTTGTTAAACCTTGTAGCTTTTTTGCTTACTATCTACACAACCTCGAAGTGATGGACCTAGTTAGAACTTTGATAATTGCCACAACATTCAACAATCTCCTTTTGATGAGTCTGGGCAACCATGAAGTTGGTTGTTAGAATTTTAACTTGAAGGACCAATATGTGACTACAAGTGATCATTTGGCATTGTGAGTAAAATGATTAGGAACATAATCCTAAAGGATAACCCAATTATGTTCCTAAATATCTATGCACTAACCTTATCAAGAAGATGTGTCTTACACTTACCTTTGTGACATAGCTAAGGCATTGTCATTTACCCATTGAAGAATCACCCTTATCCAAGAGTACCCCTTTTAAAGTGAAAAGAGAAATCCCTAAGGGTTAAGTTTGGACAACCCCAAACACATAACGATACACATAATGAGTCAGAAATTATGGCTTTTTGAAACTATGTGGCTTTTGACAATAAAAATCATTTAACATCATGGCTTTATGAACAATATGATAGTAAAGTGGCTTTTGCAAGTGAATTGTGGCTTTTTGTAGAGGATTAAGTTTGATTATGACTTTTTGGTGACGGGGCTGTTAAGCCACCTTAATTAATGGTTGAACATTATTTAGCCCTAAAATTTTCTATGGGTTGAATAATATTTGATTAAGGCTTCTTATTAATATGGCTATGCTTGTATAAGGAAAAGTCTACTTCCATATTCAATGTTATCAACTAGAAAGTACTTCATCATGCTATTTGCAACACTAGTTAATTGGACCTTTTTTGTGCATTGAATGCTAGACCATCTCACAAGTACCAACATGCAATTGGCTATTATCATTAGGAAATGTTTTTATATTTTTATGGTATGTACAACATGAGTTTTTGTTTACATTTTAAACTCAGGTATACTGAGTGTGGTACAAACCTACATTTTAAAATTCATATATAAGTGGTTATATATGGGTTTACATGCAAGTTTACTTACTTTTTTATAATATTTTTAAATTTATAAAACATATTTAAAATTACAGTATTATATAATATTAATTTAAAATTCATATTTATTAATACATTAATTTTGTCATTAAAATGATGATTTGTTTATCTTTCTCCCAAAATAGCTAATTATAATACTTAATTAAGTAGAAAAGTTATTTATATTTAATTAATTACTTTCATAACAACTCTCTATATATATCAAATTATATTTAAATTAATTTGCACAAGTGTCTCACTAAAGAGCTTTTGCTAATGAGGTTAGATTGTTCAACTCTTGAACATGTTCACATCCCCAATGAGAATACCTATAGACAGGTGTACTTACTAATACACCCAATTATGACTCCCTTGAGCGAGTGCTTAAGGCTTAACACCATGATAGAAGCACAAGAACACTTACTTGTTAAAGTATTTAACCCTTCAACATTAAACTCATGACATAACACCTAAAGAGTGTGTCTCAAATGTTGTATTATGTGTCATCTAGTTATGTTCATGTGACATTGTTTCTTAATATGTGTGTCATAGCCTATCAAACTCAAGAGCTACACCTAGTGTCAGGAACATGGTTCACAAATACTAACTTTATAACCTCTTTATAAACCCTAAAAAACGTGACAAAGAGAACATGTCAGTCAAGATCCCATATTTATAGTTAAACAAAAACACAGATGTGTCATGCTTAACTGCGAGTGTTGCTTTAACTTGGTGGGAGGAGGAGCCATGCCTCAACTTTTACCCCTTAAAATGTGTAATCCAACAGAACCTTTAGGTGTGGATTCATTAATGATATAGGTTGGACAACTTTTAGGGTGTAACATATTGGCACAACATGGGTTGTGCTTTGAGGACAAAAATTAAAGGTTGCATTGATAAAAAAATAATGAACTTATGTATGAACTTAAAAACTCTTACTATAACATCCATACTTTATTTACATGACAGAGCGCCCTACCCCCCCTCTTAATTATGAGAGTGGGCTAACAACCCTAGTGTTAGTGAGTTAAATGCCTATTTGACACATCAAACTCACCAAACTAACTAGAAAATCTAGATATGATATGAAAACAAGGGGAGAGTTTTTAGAAGGTAAGTTCTATCTTTACTTAGAGGTTTTTGAGATGCCTAAAGATAATTGATTAAGTTTATCCCTAAACATTCTCACTACATTTAGGGTTTATTACATAATTTGTAACAACAATTAATTCTAAAGTAAAGTATAGGTCATAATAAAAAAATTATAACATTAGTAATAAATTACCATCATCTTTTTAAGGCCACAAATCTCTTTTTGTCCCATTCTGCTAAAGGTCTTGCATGTACCAAAAGGTGATTAACTAGTATTCCTATAACTATGTATAAGACATTCTAAAAATACTATGTTAAGATGGATAAAGTATTCAAGGTCACTTCTTTTGAGTATCATTTCCACCTCAAATAATTGCAACCAAGTAGCATGTGTCATCCTTTATGGTGCTATAGCGTGTTCCTCTTGCCCATTCTAATTGTGAACATCTATTGTTTTAAAAAGATGATTACAAGGTAAAAATAGCTTATGACTTATATATGTTGCAAAACCAAGATCCGGTGAATGTGATCCCTTGTATCTAGGTCTAAAATTTGGACATACTTCACTTTCATGTGTTTCCAATCCACTCACAAAACACAAACCTAGGAAATATGTTGTTATGTGTAGCTTACAACCTTTAAAAAAAATGTTGGTCATTTATAGGTTTACTTGCATTATTAACTTTAATGTTTTTCTAAAGGTCTTAATCTTTGAATATGTGTTTAGTTGGTAGGTTGTTTTGGATTTGAAATTAATAATCTTAACAATATATGCCCTCTCCTAATGATTATGCTTAATAGATTAAATAAGGTTAAAACCATTTGTCAAATTGAATATAATTTCATCTTTAACTTGTATAAATTAACACCATTTATTATCAATTCAAGGTCATAATTTCTTATAAAATTTAAAAATATAAGGTCAAGTTTTTCCACATCATTTGTTGATTTATATTTTTCCACATCATTTGTTAATTATATATTTTTCCACATCATTTGTTAATTATATATTTTTCCATATAAAAGCTAATTTAACAAGATTAAGACAAGAAAAAACATTTAAATCTTTCTAATGGAGGCAAGAAATTTTATTTTTACCATTTTTTATAAACTTGTTTTTTGTACGAATGGAGCATCTATCAAAATTTTCATGTTCATTCCTATATAAAATACAATCATTTACATGTGCATGTATGGCTTCACAATTTAAACCTTATTTTTCTATATCTTTGTATGCATTTAACAAAAACTACCTTGTATGGCTTATTTTCTAATCTCCATTTAATAAAGGTAGTTTATGATATAAAAATGATAACTTAGGGAGGACATTATAAAAAGAATATTTAAATGCTCAAATGAATTAAATACATAATGTAATGTTAAACTAACCTTAATAATGCAAAAAAATAAGAATTGAAACCAAATGTTACTTGTACATCCAACAATAATAAATATGTTTTAAAAATTATTATTTACTGATCCAGGGAAAAGGGGATTTAATATTTTTTTAACTCATTGAAAAATTTGCTTTTAACTTAAAAAATCAATATTTGTTCAACCCTCACATTTCTTTGTTTATTGTAATTTTCAAGTTTTAAATTTTTTATGTCACATTGGTTAAAATCAAATGCTAAATGAAAATTCTGATGTGCTTTTGCTTGATTAAAACCTTCACTTATACGAATTCTAAAACCAAATGCAAAATTTTGTTTTGTGCCTTACTTATATGAATATGCAAGCATATGTTTATTTGTTATAACTGTCCATTCTATAGATTTATAACATTTGATTTTAAGATGTAAACTAGATTTTTAATAATGCCAATGCTATGACTATCACAAAAAACTTTACACATTACACCCCAAAAATAAGCATTGTTCATATTAAAATCTTTAGACATTAAAAATGTTAAAAGAATCTTGCATTTCATTATAAAAATTCTATAATTTGTAGTAGATCATAGTGATAATTAATAATTAAAAGAAAGCATGTCAAAATCACTATTAATCAAAAAATATTTAAATTAGATAATTAAGTATATAAAATGTGAAGGATTAATATTTGATACACTAATACATAAACATACATACATATATACATGTGTGTGTTAAACTTAGTGTTGAAACCTTTAGTAGCTAATATGTTTTTATTTTCAATATTTTGAAAGCATTATTAACACTAAATACACAATTCATAAATATAAACATTATAAATAAGAATATAATGCATCAAAACTTTTATATGTTTTTGGAAATAAAATTCCTATACTTAAAAGATTTAATATTATAAATATTCAAATTTAGTAAAAGCATAGGTTAAACATGACGATTTATAAAATATAAAACTTGTAAAATATTACTAAAATATACTTATATACATTAGACATAATAATATTGTCCTTAATTAAATTATTATATATTTTAAATTAAGTAAGAACATAGGTTAATTATGATAATATATAATACATTAAACATTAAATATTTATATACATTATTTATTTTAATTTAGTAATTTTAATAATAAAGTAACCTTCATTTGCTGCACAAGGTTTAAATTGTTTCATAAGTTCATATTTAGTTTCTAATTAAACATATTAATATAAAATGATGTTGGCCTAAGATTAAATTAAAATGTGTCTTTCCATAATAATAATATCATAAGGTTTAATTATTTAATATAATAAGTCATTCCGTTACCTTTTATAGATTATTCTAAAGAAATAGTATTTAATTATTTGACGAGGAAACCCCACGTGGGTTGGCATGTTCAATAAAATAAATTTAAAATATATTACTAGATTCATTAAATATGTTACAAGTAGTACTTTCATCTTCGTTTTCTCATTTCTCATTGTGTTAAACATAATGTATAATTATGTTTGTGCGATGGTGTTAATTTATCTTCTAATATGAATTTAAATTATTTAATTTTAAACCATTGAAATTTGCAAATAGATAGAGGACTTAAGCTCAAAAACTTAATAGAATGTTTATTGTAGATGCTATCGATGTGTATGCTAACAACTTCTACACGAGGTATGAATATACACACACACACACACACAACATATATATATATATATATATATATATATATATATATATATATAATTTTTCAGGATGAGAGTTGTGATGAAGTTTTACATATGTGAATACGCGAAATCCATTTAAACAATATCGATTGTCACTTCTCCTTGCGTGGGTGCCCCTCTTAATTAACTACATAAAATATTATTCAAGCATAATAAAATACATTATATACACGCACATTTATGTACATAAAGTTGACATACATCAATCCTTCACAATAATGCATATAAACATATTATATACACATATATATTATCTATACCTGTAAGAAAGTATTATTAAACATACTGCAATAACTGTTACGTAAAATAAGTACCTTGTCAAAGATTCTTATTGATATAGTTAAGAATTTGTTATTAGAAGCTCCAGGTTGTATAAATTATAATTAAAGTATATTCTATATATTTTATCTGAGTGTAGTTTATTTCTAAATATAACTGAAATATAAAAGTACGGTTTTTGGAAAATGGTATATGTTAAATTTATATATTATAAAAATGTACTTAGAAATTCATACTTTGTTGAATTTTATTAATAACAAGACTGAACTATTGATCTGGCTATTTTTGTTTTAGATTTTAAACTTATAAGAATGTTTTGGACATAAATAACTATAGGATTATTGCAAGTTTTGGACCTTTTTTTTTTACAACATTAAATATTGTATACCTTATTTGGGGGACATATTTAATTTACAACTTTGACTTATGTTTCAGACAGACATCCCATATCTAAGGTGTCCCCAAACAATGAAGACATAATGGATGTAAAACTTTGACTTCATTTCACTACTTGTTAATATATTTTAAGATTAATTATTTAAATTTATTTATATGTGAGGTATGCTTGAAGGAATAGGCCATGAATTGAAATCTGTCAATTTTTATTTATATATGTTATATATGTAATAATATATAGTTTTAATGAGGCAAACTCCAGGTCTTAGTCATGAGCTACTAGAAGGTCCGTGACATTGAAAAAGTATAAAAAAGCACACGTTTAATTAACCATTCTAAATTAGAATTAAATTTATTTAATTAGAGTAAATGATAATTATATTAATATGATATATTATACATTTTATAATGTCCAATTAGTTAGAGTGCGTTCAATAATGATTTAGAAGTCCTCGTGAAAATACGTAAAAGCTTCACGATTCTTGTATAGTGGGTGATAAAGTGAAAACCATATGAATATATGTTAAATTACACACTTAATACCAGGTGTGTATGTATATATAAAGGTGGGTTAATGTATATAATTATAATTTTATATAATGTTATTATATTCATACATTGCCTTTCTAGCGTGCCAAGTGTGAGGTGTCTGAAAATGACAAAAACACAGACTCGTATCAACACCTGATACGTAGAATATACAGTGTACAGAGCCGTTAGTTAAGCGGTTAGAAGTTAAGCCCCGCCCGTTAGATGAAAACGTCAGCAATCATGACCGTTGGATGTTTCCGTCGATTGCACTTACCACCGTCAGGCGGGTTAACGATAACCCAGAGGATTAGGGTTCTTAAGAATTTCTGCTGTTCGAGGGAATAAGCGCAGCACGCCGCCTGTGTGTGTCGATCGCACCCTGTCAAGAAGCTCGGATTTCGGAGGATTTTCTACAGATTTCTTACAGATCTCTGCGGGGCGGAGGGATTGATCGATCTATTTCTAAGCCGATCATACCTTGTCAAGAGCTCGGATTTTCAGAAGATTTTCAAGTCGCATGTTGATTTGTTTTGGAAACCACGGAATAAGCGGGGCACGGCGCCGGTGAATGCTCGGATTTTGTGAAGTTTTCCTATAGATCTTTGTACGGCCATGGATATGGATGAGTCAGGCATGTCGATCGATCTCTTTCAAGCTTGTTGCAAGAAGGTAAGCTCCAAGAACAAGGCGTATTTAGGGCCTTTACAATCTGCATTCTTTGTCTTAGATCGCCTTGCATCTGCATCAAATCCGGATTTTGACAAGGATTCTGAAGATGAGAGAAAGGGCAAGACCAAAATGAAGGCGCTCAAGAAGAAGCTCCGATCT
This sequence comes from Selaginella tamariscina, assembly GCA_003024785.1. Classification (NCBI taxonomy): domain Eukaryota; kingdom Viridiplantae; phylum Streptophyta; class Lycopodiopsida; order Selaginellales; family Selaginellaceae; genus Selaginella; species Selaginella tamariscina. The sequence goes on from PUQB01000297.1 coordinate 55,060, forward strand.
TCTCTCAGGAGAAGAAGTAAGAGGCGGTTAGATGCGAGGACACAGTCGCTGTCTATTGAGGATGTCCGAGATGCTGAAGAGGAGAAGGCAGTTGAATCTTTCAGAGCACTTCTCCTTGAAGAAAGATTGCTTCCGTTTGAACACGACGACTACTATACGCTTTTGAGGTGAGTTCATATACATATGATGAGCGTGTGTGTGAAATAAACAAATGAGCATATACGTACCAGGTTTTTGAAAGCGCGAAAGTTCGATTTTGAGAAAACTAAGCAAATGTGGGCGGATATGCTGGAATGGCGCAAGGAATACGGCACTGATGCTATTGAGGAGGTATTATCTGTATTACTTGCATCTCTCTCTCTTCTCTCTCTCTACACACACACACACACACACAGCTTCATAACATCTTATACAGGATCATATGATATTTATATGTATGTATATCAAGCGTGTGTATATGTATGTATAACAAACGTCCTCAATTATGATGATATAAGATATAGAATATATCATAAAACATATATGTATCACTTTTATAGTGCTATTTCTAAGCTGTTTGCTTGCTTATATATTAGGATTTTCACTTCAAAGAGTTAGAAGAGGTGCGGAAATATTATCCTCAGGGGCATCACGGGGTAGACAAAGAAGGGAGGCCACTATATATTGAGAGGATAGGTAAAGTAGAGCCTAACAAGTTAATGCAAGTTACTACGCTAGAGAGATACTTGAAGTACCACATACTTGAGTTTGAGAGAACGCTTAAATATAAGTTCCCCGCCTGCTCCGCTGCGTCTAAGAGGCATATTGACTCTACCACAACTATATTGGATGTAATGGGAGTGGTAAGTCTTTTACGTTGTATATAAGAGTTAATATATATAAAATTATGTAGTGGATGATAATAATATACTTTTCTTCTTGTTCAGAGCTTAAAGAACTTCAGTAAACCTGCACGAGATCTCATTATCAGCATTCAAAAGATTGATGGGGATAATTATCCGGAGGTAATGTTACGTTACTGTTTTTTTCTTGTTACCGTGCTTATGGAATCTTTATGTAGACACTCCATCGTATGTTATCATAACGCGGGTCCTGGTTTTAAGCTTGTTTGGAACACTATACGTGGATTCCTAGATCCAAAAACAACTTCGAAGATATCAGTAAGTTTTTCTTCTAAAGGATTATTACATGGAGTAACTGTTTACACGTTCTTAATGCAGGTTCTCGGGAACAAATATCGCATGAAGCTCCTAGAAGTCATTGATGCAAGGTAAGCCTTTCTTTTACACCACACATACATGTGCGTATCGATTTGTATATGTAGATACATGTATGTATCCACGGAAAAGGCTTCGAGTGTCTTATATTATCCATTTGCAACAGTCAATTGCCAGAATTCTTGGGTGGAACCTGCAGCTGTGCTGGCGAGGGTGGCTGTCTCCGTTCTGATAAAGGTCCTTGGAAAGATCCTGCAATCATGAAGGTAAATACAATGTTCATTAATTGTATATAATATGTATTTACAACTATTGTATGCTCTGGCTTTACAGGCTGTGAAGGAAGGCCAATTAAAATTTGTGCGGCATGTAGTTAATGGATCAAGACGGTCCAGGTTGAAGGTCAGTAATACCACTATTGATTATTATATATTGCTTTATAATAACTATTGTGTCTATTTTAGAACCAGGACGCGGATATTTCGACTGGCGAGTCTGGATCGGATGGAGAGGATTTCACATCCCACTAGATCTCGTCTTGCAAGATCAAAGTCGGTGTCCGAAGAGGTATATACCATACACCCACATGCAGCCTCACATATAAATATTATGTTGAAATGTCTTAATTTGAAACTAATTAATTATTCACCTGACAAATAAAATATATAAAATAAATATAAATAAATAATTAAAATAAAAAAACCCGGGAGGAGATTGAGCTAATATGTGTGATCTTTCTGCGGATGTTGAGTGTTCATAAAGATTTATATAAATATACACTATGGTTTTATGAATAATCATTTATTTTGCAGGTAAATAGTAAGCCTACTGATCGATCCGATTTTCTGGGCAAAATTTCGATGAGCGAGATGGTGCCAATGGTGGACAAAGTTGTCGATAATGGCTTCATCGATGGGAGCAGGAACTGCTAACCAAGGTTTAGTTCGCAACCTAATATCTCTGTATACATATCTTCTTAAATGCATTATGTGTGTGTGTGTGTACATATTCCGATTGCATAGTATATTACTGAAGAATGTTGGTGTTTGCAGACGTGATTATTATAAAGGCACAAGGGGGAGTCTTTGTGAACTTAGTGGCTCTAGTATCAACTCTTGTAGCGGGATTTGTTATATTCTACCGGTGGATATGCAGCCATCTACGAAGAGCAGTTCCCAGCACAGAGAACAAGAATATGCCAGAAGCCAGGCTGGTATATGCCGTGCCTTCTCCAGAACTCGTAGATAAGATCATCACCCCAAGATTAGTAGACGCATGGATCAACTAGAGGAGAAGGTTACAGAGCTTACAAGAAGTAAGCCACAAGAACAGAGTGTCGTTGTGAAAGAAGAAGCCGCTGCTGAGCGGATAAGATCCCTCGAATCTGAGCTTGCAGAGACAAGAAAGGTATGCGTGTGAATATAAGCATGCGAGCAAATATGTATATGTATTATGCATCTGTATGTATGTCCGTGAATATATATAAACGATAAATATCCATGTGCGGTAGTGTAATATGTATAATCAGTATATGTGCAGACATAGATCCTGAATTCATAAAGACCGCCAAGACCCACACGACACACACACACGTGCTAAAGATCTATAAAGGCATCATGTGATGGAACACATCTTATATACTACTGCATACATAACTCCGCGTGCGTGTATATATGTGCCGCTAACATATATAGATTGAAATTTACAATTTAATATTGTGAAAGATTTGTCTTGTATTTAACACGTACATGTATCAACTTACATACATACGCATAATATTCCAAAGATATGTGTCTTACATATTTAAAAGTTTGATATAGATTGAAGGATTTAAAACTAACTAATGGTTTCTTGCAGGCTCTTAAGGCTGTTTTGTCCAAGCAGGATGAACTTTACAATTGCTTGGAGCAAATGAAGGATCTCAAATGGCTGGTATATATATATATATATATAGACACACGCGCACACACACACATAAGAAGTCCAAGTTAATCAGAAATTAAGAGAAGCAGATAATAATAAAGTACCAGTATTTTAATACTTTTTTTTTGTGGTTGCAGAGAAGGGGCTGTTGGTGATGTTGGTGAGGCTCTGCTATGTACGCACGCAGAGGACTCATTCATTATACACGACTATAATGTACATAATGGGCATGGTATTAAGAAACTGATAATAGCAAAATATATTTATACTTCTCTCTCACACCATGGTTAGGTAAGAGGTTTATTATGATTAGAATCATTACCTAAAGGGTGTTAAGGGTTTAAGGTGATTATCTTTAAGTCACTTAAGGGTGTTAATTCAGAGTGAATTATATTTAAGGATGGTGTGCAGCCCAAGGTTAAGAGGTCACTTCAAAATTAGTTGGCTACTTTTAAATTTTGAAAGCAAGATATTAGGTTCAAATCTTTTGTTCTTAATTGGCCCCTTGAAAATTATATGTTATTAAATGTGTGTGTTGGTTTTTTTATGTTGATTTTTTCAATAAATAAAACTGCATTTTATCAGTATTTTGAGTGACGAGAGAGATTGTTAAAAAAAAACAAACGAACATTTTCACTTGTTATATATTTACACTCCTATATATTTATTAATACATTTTCATTAAATAGTGTAAATTAATAACGACATAAATTATTATATCAATGTGTATATATGAAGTTTATATAGTATATTTAATTTATGTTATAATAATCAATTTGCTTTATTAAATCCAACTCCGTAGAACACGACGGCATCTCCTTCAGATTTTGCTGAAAGTGAGCGTCTGCCCCCCTTAATTATAGTTAATTAAGTTAATTATTATAATGATTTTAGGAATATATCCTTCAGGAGCTACACATACTAAGTGTTAAATAAAAATTTATTATTTTATGAAAATATTTTTATTATAAACGAAATTACAAAATAATATATGTAAGAAAATCCAAAAATAAAGTTAAATCTTAACTAGATTACAAATAATAATGCCATAATATAATACGATTAAGGGATAATTAATAAGAAATATATATGTGTAAAAACAGTGCATGTTATATAATCAATTCGCTTTATCAAATCTAGCTCAGTAGAACATGACGGACTTAAGGTTGTCCTTGGGAAGATGGAACTCCTTCTTCTCTTTGTTCACGTAACAACGAGCTTTGGATGCAGCAAGATGAGCATAATATGTAGGAGTCACTGCAAAATAAATGAATCAACAGATAAATACACACACGTGTGTGTGTGTGTGTGTGTGTATATATATATATATAGAGAGAGAGAGAGAGAGAGAGAACCGTAAGAAACAGCTTTGGTTGCTCTTGCAAATCTGCATTAAATAAAAAAAATTAATTAACAAGGAAAATAATTAATCTTTCATACTTACATGTGACAAAGATCATTCGTGAACTTCTGGAAGGTATCGGGATCAAAATCGTTATCATCTTTGAGAACATGGTAATGAGATGGCACACTAGTCCCCGTATCCTGCATATTTAACAGAATGTTCTAAATCTGATATAGATTGCATACACATGCAACGTGTGCGTGTGCGTGTGCGTGTGTGTGTGTGAGAGAGAGAGAGAGCCGAGTATGACTTACTTTCACTGCTGCATGGCTGCACAAGTAGAAATCAAACTGTTTTAGATGGCAGATATCTGTGTCGACCACTGTGCCTGAGAAGAAAAATTATATATATAAATAATTAGTTAGTAAATAGAATTTATCGTTTAATACCTGGAGTAACATTAAATCCATCTAGTGTAAACAGGCGTGTATGGTGGCGCTTTTGAACTACTACAAAAGTGATGCGAGGAGGATTCTTTGGATATACTTCATTGCATGCCTAAAGAAAAAGTGTGCGTGCGTGCGTGCGTGCGTGCGTGTGTGTGTGTGAGAGAGAGAGAGAGAATTTGTAGCTTACTTGCTCTAAGGCTGTTAATTCCGTATTCATGACTTCTTCAAACTGCCCTCGCTTACGCCATCTCTAAAAGAATAATATTGAAAGGTAGCATTAATTTTATTTATATTATTATTATACCTGTAAAAAATTAATCTTTTTGGTGGCTTACTCTTCCTCTCCTTGTTAAATGTAGTAAGTAACTCACTGCATATGAACTTAGAAAGTCAATAACACATAGCTGCAGTTAACACATATACACGCAACCTTGTTACACACACGCATGTTTCATGTTGTTACCTGGACATCGTTTTGAGATCTTGAATTGTTTCCTTTCTGGCCTCTTGAGGTCGAACGACTGCGGAGTATTTTGTGATGTCTGGCCAACTTGTTGTTGCCACAACCTGAAGCCAAACTTAAGTTAAACACGCACGCGCACGCGCGCGCACACACACACTACCGCAGCAATGGATGGATCTCCATGGGTAACATCTGCTCCAAATATTATCGTTTTCCTCCTCTGGTACTACTGGTGATGAATACTTATCAAGAATGGTGTTTATCCCACCAAGCTGTAGTAAAATCAAATCAGCTGTATTATGATATAGATATCACATTAAATGGTTATGCATAAGTATATAAGGTTTCTTCACAATACAGTGTGCCCACAGGCAGTTGTTGCTTGTGTCAAAGACTAACTTACCTTGGCATTAATCTTCAGAGCCACGTTTGCTAAATACACGTCGGTTACCTCTTCTTCAATATACAGCATTGTGATACAACACCGATCTGTGTCTCGCACAGATATTTCAGCTCCTCTGGAAAAACACGAGCATTGAGTCTTAAACAAATAGTTTTACTATAGATAAATAATGATCTCTTTTATAATATGTTATACCATATAAATGCTTGTTGTGTTTTTGTGGTAAAATGACAATAATCAGCTGCTTCAAGCATTTCTCCGGATGTTTATCAGGATGCCGCTCATATATGTACTTCAAGATCGTTTCAATACTATAATTTTCACAGTCTTTATAGTACAGTGTTCGTAGGGAGCCCCTGGAAAAACCTATATATGAAGTATGTTAATTATATCACAGAAGTGTACATAAAAAAAGTAATATATTGTGTCCAAGTGATAATAGTAAAAATAATAACAATAATATAATCTTACAATGCCATAATTGTGCAAGCCTCCCCAGTTTATTACAGAAATCATTGACTGTACGTGCGTTACTCTCATGGTCCAGATTTATGCAGCCCATGCATCTACTGTTGCGCCATCATACACTCTCTGAGGGATGAAGAAAAATTAAAAATAGAGATAACGAATCTATTATGATTTTTTTTAATACCTTATTCATCATATTCCATTTGCCTTCTCTTGCACGATCCTTCAGTTTACCACGGTAGAGAAGCTGCATACAAAATTTTAATGTACAAAGTTCATACACTATTTAATTTATACATTTATACACTATATATTATCTAGTTAATTGGAATCTATAATGATATAATGAACTCACAACTGGAGGATCCAAAACCCTAGCTTCAACTTCAGACATCTGTGTAGCTACTGTAATTCCAAACTTTTGAGTATATTTAGTGTTGTCTTTACGACGTACCCACTGCAAAATTAAAAATAGGTATATGTGTATACACATACAGACACACACACACGCACCGAACAACATTCTTCAGTGATGCGACTTTTGCGATCGGATGGTTTTGGACGTGCAATATCATGTATTTCTCTAAGCTGGCCTTCTTCCAGGGGCTTTACCCGTCGTTGATCAATAATGTGGCAAGCCTTAAGAAATGCAAAGCTTAATAAATAAAACAGCTATATAAGTAGCAAATAATACCTCCATCGGCAGACATATCTTCTTTTGCTATATCTTGGTTGCCTTTTTTATTTTAATCACCGTAGTTAGACATGGTAGCCATCATTAACCCAACATTAGGGTACTGCCTATTAAAATACTCAGAGACAGACAGCATTCCCAAATCCGACTGGAAACTACAGTTTAACCAATTATAATTCAAACATATTAATATAATTTTTAATATTCTATAGTATAAAAAACCTCAATTCAGAAGCTGATTCACGGGTCACCCCGGAGATTCTGTATCGTTTGTTAGTTCCATGGTAAGTCGTTTGGATCATGACTCCATGGAGATGTTTTTCAACCTGAAATTGAAATAAGTATGCAGATATATACATAGGTATATATGTATGTATACACATTAGATTATTACAACGTTACCATTTCAATCTGATGAGCTCTCAGACCTCTAATGTCAAGTAATTCACGGCTTAGATTGAACATTTCACAAACAAAGTTGCAAACAGGTTTTCTCTTCATAAAATGCAGTAGCTGCTATATCTGAAAGGGTTAAAGTCTTATTAGAATGTGCCTTTGTGTACGTGTGGTGTGTGTTTTGTGTATATTGTGTACATTTTAGTCACTACAATAATATGAATATGTTATATGAAAAAATAAAACAGTATATAGTTTCATAAGAGTTGTTGTGGAATGCCTTTGAAGGTGTAAAACAGTTTTGAGTTTGTAAAATGTGATTTAATTATCATAATACTAATTATGAATGGAATTTCATAATGAGCGTTCTAATGTTTATATACTAAACAGCTTGATATAATTATGACACACACACACGCATATAATGTAGCAATTTACCAATGTTTAAAGTTAATCCCATTTGTGTGGGACGGACACTCTGGTAGAAGCCTGACCAACCATAAAGAGCAGTAGCGATGAATTTCCTACTCCAATCTTCATTAAAGAATGAACGCCGAGCGAGTTTGAGTCTATAAAACCCGGAAATAAATACTTAAAGCAGATATACCAGTGTATATACGTATATACCTACAGATATCCTTCTCCACACTTGCAATGACACAACACACACACGGGCTCAAACAGATGCACATACTTTTGGATGGGCATTTCACGGAAAACCACATCAAGGGCTTGGACAATTCCTGGCTGTGGAGTATGCTCTCTCGGATTTTGTTGAAAAGCCTCGAGCCTCTTCATATCTAGGAGACCTTCAGTTAACTGGATTTTCACTGTAAAATCTTTCATCCTGTAAACAAACACATTACATAGTAAATGGCATGTGTCACGTGTGTGTACTATTGAACTCTTCATTTCATTTGAGTATTAATATTGCATTGTCTAATATACCCGTCTCGAAGTTGGACGTTGCTGACTTTATAAGATTTCTGTATGGGCAATTTACCTGCAATAAAAACGTTACTCACTCACTCATTCACACTCTCTCTCTCTCTCTCTCTCACACACACACACACACCTGTGGAGTATATAATATGGCTTCCATCGTAAGCAGGCAGCATACTTTCTAAGTCTTTTTCTCTCAGGAGTTTATTAATTATTTCTCTATTCTCACGTTTAGATTTGGTCGCTGAATCAATCTCGACCTGCGAAGGAGACAGGTAATGTAAATGGCATGTATATAATCCAATTGAATTAGCTCACTTCATATTGATAAATATAATGATTTGGTACTGGATGTTGAGTTTGAAATGGTTGGCGTGTACTTTGGTGGGTTTGCCCTCTCTTGGCCCTCGTGAGTTTCTAACCGGACGGGATGTCCACTCCCGTCTGGGTATATCTGGAAAGGAGGAAGAAGCCTCAGAGGAAGAAGATGTACTCGCTGGAGGAGCGGAGGACAACGATGCGCCGCCGCCCCAGGAAGATGTAGCTGAGGAGGAAGAAGATGAAGCGCCCAAAGAAGAGTCGACAAGCCTGAGAGATGAAACCCCATGTTGTACTAGCTGCTCGGGTGGTATTGATTGTAGCTGCTGCACTCTCCTTGAAGAAGACGGTGTTTGCTGGGGTGGTGTTGATCGAGATGGTTGCTGTTCTAGTGACATTGACGATCGCTGCTGCGGTGGTGTTGTTGATACGGACGGTTGCTGCTCGGATGTTGTTGATACGGATGGTTGCTGCTCCGATGGTTTGGGTGTCTTCCTCCTCCTAGGCATGACTGAGAAAATATAGGCACTGATAGAGAAGGATTGAGAAGTCTGAGAAGTAGAGAGAAGGATTGAGAATTTGAGAGTACACAAGAGATACAGATAGTCTTAATAATCTCTGCTTTATATATGGGTAGCAGTCTAATGCTCTTCAAATTCTGGGAAATTCGGGAAATACTTACATTCGGGAAATCGGTGTACATTCTACCTAATGGCATTTGAATCAACCGGGAATATTTATGGCATGTTTTGGTTGGAACAAGTTTTAATGATCAACCTCTCCAGCATGAGACATGCATATATAAAATGAAAAGCTCCTTTCCATATAAAATTGGTTTATACTTTACTTTCACCATTCAATAACGGTGACAGTCCAATGTTCTATATTCTGCTATCTTCTACATTTAACGTCATAGTTCAACACGTGTGTGTGAAATTATACATGTTGTTTTTCAGGCACCTTCCACAAAGAAGGAATCATCGTGGATAAAGAGATAAGAGTTAAATATAGAAAGTTTGAAACGTAATAAGAACTTTGGGATTAAATTCATCTTAACCATTGAGAAAGTAAAAAAAATTTGACTATTAGTTATTAAGTTTTGAATAAATAACATGGTTTATGGGGGTTGTAATTAGATAAGAGTCGCGGACATATGCTAGGCTATGCACATAACCAGCATAGGTTTGTACATATGGGAGGTTATGGACATGAATTGAAGTGTGATGTATGTTAACCATAATCAGAATTAATTTATATAAATACGATAATAACTTTAAGGATTGTCAAGAGTATGTCTTAACAACTAAGAGAGTAAAAGGGTTTAGGGTTTAGGGTTTAGGGTGAAATGGTAAATGACACAATTTATTGGAGATTGTAAGTGGTATAATGGAGCTTAAGAAGTGAAAAAATGGAACTTATTTAAAAATATCTTCAAACAAAAATGGATATAAAATAGTAAATGAGAATAATTAATAATTTATTAATTATTAAAAATATTAAGTAAACATAATTAATGAAATCCAAACATATTAAGAGGTTCTTAACAAAAATATTCTTGAATATTTCTTTTTAATTGATTTATATATCTTAATTAATATATTATATAATTTTTAAATGCCCAATGGTGGCATTATATAACTTTTGACTTACATACTCTTTTGTTTTGAAGCAAAAGCTAGATAGTAAGTACAATCTATAAATTGACACGATATTACACATTAATATAACTCTCTGGAGTACTTTTAAGTTTTAAAAAAATATATATATATATACTTTAGAACCTAGGTGATTGAGAAGGATACTAACACGGAAAGAGACAATGAAACAAGTTTAGACCCAAGTTTGGACTTTTCTTATTCTAATCTAGGTGGGGGATCTATTATTAAATGTATTATTTCTTAAAATTTTTTATGTTTTAAATAGAGGGCCTGTAAGGGTTCATGGTATATATGCAGTATATACGCCATGTAGACTTTGCCAAGGTGCCATGTGGCGCTAGGATTTACTTAGCACTAGGCACACTAATCTGGGCGCTAGCTAATCTAGGCATGCTAATCCTGGCACGGTCACCTAGTATAAATACCTTGTATGAGTCATACCTAATCGAATCATATTTGGTATTCACTCCTCTCTCATTGGTGGAGAAGTTGAGTAGTCCTTCGAAGGCTTAGTTTTTTTTTGTGTTCTTTTTTGTCTCCCTCTCTCCTTGTTCTTCTTATTCGTGATGGCAAAGAAGTGAGGTGGTTGTAGTTGTTCGATGCACTACAGTTGAGCATGGCAAATCAAACTGCTCTCATGCGGAAAATTCACTAAGGTATGCAGTAGAATGCTAGTATGCCGCATAGTGCCCATCCACACCTTTTGGGTTCCAATCCACGTGTTCATCTAGAGTTTTTCAAGGGGAAGGTTGGAGCAGACGTGTACCATTGGTGGGAACAATTTCAAGGGATTGCTAATTACCATGGACGGTCTGAATCCTAGCGGTTGCGAGAGTTCCCAACATGATTGCAAGGACTTGCCTTGCAATGGTACAATGGTGTCCCCGTTCTTGATCGACAAGATTGAAACATCTTGTCCCAGTGATTCAAGCAAGCTTTTGGTAAGCCCAAGGATTCCGCTGCGGCTTTTCGTGAGCTCCATGACTTGAAGCAAGTATCGGGAGAGACTGTTCAATGATTCAAGATCAAGTTCCGGAACTTGGTTAATCGTGCGGATCTAAGCATGATAAAACGATTGGCCAGCTTTTCGTCCTGATTTGGTTGGCTTGGTGGAGGGATTTGGTCCCTTGACTGTGGAGGAGGCATTGTGGATTGCACAGCGATTTGAGAACTCGTTGGTGTAGCACAACGTGTGTATCCTGTACCGGCACTTGTTCCTGGACCTTCTTTGACATCCGATCCTGTTTCGATGAAAGTGGGTGCTGTTCAGATGGAGGACAAGTCCTTATGCCACAGGAGGGCCAAGGCCAATTTGCTGGTCAGCGTGGTCGTGGTCGTGGTCATGGGCAGAACATTCAGTGCTACGAGTGCCGAGGTTGGGCACATGTTGCACGAGCATGTGCAAATTGACATTAAGTAGCCGCCATTGAAAACAGGGAGTAGTGTATGGGGTGTTAAAGGACCCATGCACTAGGCACATTGCACCACCTCTGAAGAATTTAACTCATGCGCATAGTCAACACTTCCCCGAAGCACCTTTGTTCTTCCATGCTTGTGTGGGCATAGGGGTCTCAATTGAGTTACCGAACACCAAGCGTTTTATGTTTGTGTTCTCAAGCATGGTAGAAGGAACTCCTGTTTTGGTCCTGGTGGATTCCGGATTCGGTATATCTTCTATCAATTGATTGGTAGTTGAGTCCCTGCACTTGCACACCGTACTTGCCAACCGGACTCTAAAGGTAGTGTTTGCTAATAAGAAGTCCTTTGCTCAATCACATCGAATTGCACACGTGCCTATGGTGTTAGGAGGATACCATCATATACTTCCGTTGCGGGTGATGCCGAGCCAAATCCATGACATCATCCTAGGTGTCAATTGGCTTTGTGTGGTCAAGATGAGATGTGATTTTGAGACGTGGACATTGTCTATCCCAGGATGCCCCCCATTGTGGTCTATAGGACTACACCGCATGGCATGGCGGCAACATTGCAAGGCATCGTGGCACCTAAGGAAGAACCTTCTCTAGAGCAATAGGCCAAGGACATCAAGGACTTATTGGTGAGGTATCCGAACCTATTCAAAACCCATTGTAGGAGCTGTGAATCCCTTGTTGACTACTCGCATCACATCCCGACTGGTAAAACTCGGCCAATCAAGATGGGGCTCAGGCAATGTTCTTCAAAGGAGAAGAATATCTTGAATCGTTGTGAGGGAGATGCTGGAGTTGAAGGTGATACATAGGTCCCGAAGTTCGTGGGTGGCAGAACCACGCCTAATTCCGAAGCCGAATGGGACTGCACGTTTAACTATTGACTTTCGGCCATTGAATGATGTTTCAGTTCTAGATTCGTATCCACTACCGAGGGTGGATGATTTAGTCGATGCATTGGGGAACAACTGGTACTTCACTATCCTTGACATAGCTTTTGGCTACTTGCAGATCCCTATGGCTCTTGAAGATGCAGCAAAGACAGCATTTTAAACACCATCCGGCTTATACGAATTTACGGTTATGCCATTTGGATTGGTCGGGGCCCCAACAACCTTCCAGCGGATGATGGACAAGCTATTGAAGGCTTTAAAGAATTTGCACGTGCGTATATTGATGACCTTCTAATTCACTTTGTTACGTGGGAAGAACATCTTTAGCAGTTAGAACGGGTCCTGCAGCAATTGGTGTAATACGAGTCAAAATTGAAAGAACAAAAGTGCAAGTTTGGATGTACCTTCCTGAAGTACCTAGGATTCATCATCAGGCAAAGGGTGTGAAGCTGGATCCCGAGAAGACCCTAGCTACAAGAATTTCCTACTCCTGAGTCAATGGCGGAGTTGCAGTGTTTTTGGGGAAGGCAACATACCTAGCGAGGTTTGTTCCACGGTTCTCAGATCTGACAACCCCATTAGAGGGTTGTTAAAACAAGGAGCTCGTTCCTATGGTCCAAGAAGTGTCAGAAGGCATTCGAGGACGTTAAGGTGTTGTTGGGATCTCCACCTTTGTTGCGGTATCTGGACTTCAACATATCCTTTATTCTTTAAACTGATGCTTCAAATGTTGGTTGGGAGCAGATCTGCTGCAGGAGACTCCCGATGGTCAGCGGTACGAATCACTTATGCAAGTCGGAGCCTTAGTGATGTAGAGAAAAAACTATTCCACCACGGACAAGTAATGCCTAGCAGTCGTATGGGCCTTTCAGAAGTTCCATGCGTATTTACATGGCTCCGACACATTGTTGGAAACCGATCATGCTGCAATCAACTCGATCATGAAGAAGAGAAATGTGACGGGCTGACTTGCACATTGGGCTTTAATTCTGCAAGGGTATTGATTTCGGCCAGGATCTAGCATGGGTTGTTCATTGGCTAGGATCTAGCATGGGTTGTTCATTGGCTAGGATCTAGCATGGCGGATGTGGACGTGTTATCTTGAGTTTCTGTGGCGGGGCAGCACCTGTGGCATTGTTGCCGGACGCCCTCCTTGATCACGTCCTCCCTAGGTAGGAAGACATTGTGGAGGCCTAGAAGGCAAAGCCGTGGATCAAAAGTTTGCGTGAAGTCTTGAGTGGTGATGTACCCTGCGAGGATCTTAACTTTTGTACGTATGCACGGTCTTTCATATTGATAAATGACACGCTTGTGTTTGTTGGAGACGGTTCCAAGTGTCGTGTGGTGGCACCACCGGTTTACATTAACTCTTGGTTGCAGTTCTTTCATGATAGCCCGATGTCCAGACCATGGGATTCCAACGATGCCTTGAGAGGATTGGGCAGCACTTGTATTGGCCCCGATCACGGCAGACCTGCATGAGTACATTCGTACGTGTCCGAAGTGTCAATGGCATAATGTGTCCACACTTCCTCCTACTGCAGCCCTAGAGCCAATTCGAGTTTCTCGCCCCTTTGAGTTAGTAGCTTATGACATCATGAGGCCGTTTCATGTGTCGCAGTTCGGTAATCGATACATCATTATGTGCTATGATTACTTGACTCGGTGGGTAGAAGTGTGTGCTTTGCGGATGCTACAACAACGTCTATCATCAAGTTCTTGCTAGCTCAAGTGGTGCTGAGGCATGGTTGCCTCGAACAAAGTTTATTGGATCAAGGACCAGGTCCAACAACGGAAGCAATAGTTTTGTTGATGCAACGGTTGTAGATTCAACAATCCTTTGCCTCAACTTATCATCCTGAGATTGATGGTATGGTGGAGCAGTTGAACAGAACTTTCAAAGTTATGCTCGCCAAGTATGTAAGTCCTGACCATACGGATTGGAATATGTGGCTTCCCATATCTCCAGTTCGCTTATGTTTCAGCCCCCCACAAGTCAACGGGGATTTCCCCATTCAAAGCTCTATATGGTCGTGAAGCAATGTTGCACTGGCAGTTGGCATCACTCCTTAAGAGGCCCGGTATATGGATGGACGTATGTGGTTGGAGCATTTGAACCAAGTCCTTCCTCTGTTATATGCTCAAGGTGGAGAATAGTTAGCCCGGGCACAAGAGTATTAACGTCGAACTTACAATCAACAACATCGACCGTCACCTCTGGGAGATTTGGTTCTTGTTAAGTTTCCAAGGCTAGGGGATCAAAACACGCAGCAAGGCTTCAGCCGCAATGGGTTAGACCAAGGAGTGTTGAAGAGCAATTGGGGACACAAGTGTATCACTTGAAGCGTTGTGATGGCGTTCGAGAGTCACAACATGTCACACATGTGTGTCGGCTCCTACCGTTCCACTAGCGGACACTCATCTAGGGAGGAGGACAACCTTGATAGGCAAACGTCTGAGTCTTGAAAGGGGGATGATGTAAGGGTCCATGGTATATACGTAGTATATATGCCACGTAGACTCTACCATGGAGGTGCCATGTGGTGCTAGGATTTACTTAGCACCAGGCACACTAATCTAGGCACCAACTAATTTGGGCGTGCTAATCCTGGCATGGTCACCTAGTATAAAAGCCTTGTATCAGACCTAATCGAATCATATTTGGTATTCAATCCTCTCTTAGGCCATGTATATTAATTTTACATAAATTCAATATTACTGGGTCTTTGTTTCTTTTGTTATTATTTCTCCATGGCTTATTCTAAAATTATCAATGCCAATGGTTTAATCAATTGTTGCACTTTAATTGTAGTAATTGTTGCTGAATTTGAAATGGTTTGGACTAAAATAGATTATAGAATGAAAATAACTTTGTAAATTAATTTTCAACACAACAGATATGAAAAGAATATATGTAAGCATAAATACTTATACATTATACATACTAATTGTTACTTAATTTGAAATGGTTTAGACTAAAATAAATTATAGAATAAAAACAAACTTGTGAATTAATTTTCAACACAAAGATATTAAAAGAATATATGTAAATATTAATATTATACATTATAAATTACCTTCACAATTAAATTACAAAGCCTTTTTAATATCTTAAGTTTTAGATACTCAATTATTTATTTTTTATATTTGAGTACCTACTCACTTATTTATTTCATATTCAAATATAACTCTTCATTCACAAGTAAATTGCATAACTTTACTTCGTTATAATTTTACATAATATATTAATATTAAAGAATCATAAACATGAAACATAAAAGTTTATTTAAATATGTCAGGCCTATATGTAATCTTTTTACATAATTTATATTTTGTACCTCATATATTAGACATTGTCAAGATACAATTGATTATTTTTGAGTGAATATGAACAAAAGAGTAATAAATAATATTAATTAATTCATAAATTATATTAATTTTAAAAACGTATGTATATAAAAGTTCGTAATAGCCTAGACTCTATTTTAATTGAAAAAACCATAATTGTACTTGCTTTAATAAATAAACTTTAATAACTATCTCACTTTTTAAGCTGGTAAACTTGTAATTTTCTCGACAATATAGAGTCCAGACTTTCAATTACTTTTATACACTTGTTTCAATATTAATGTAATTTTTAAATAAATTAATAATTATTATTATTTCTTCTTATATTCATATTCTTACATTAACAATCCATCGTAATTCATTGTCGAAACTACATGTTTAGAAATATTAAGTATATAAGAAAATATATATGCTCTAATAAATTCAAATAGAATATTATAGTTCATTAATACTAATATATTATATATAAAATTTAAAGTTAACAAGATAAACAAAGTAAAGATATGCAATTTTTACATTCCCAAACCCACTACTTCCCCTTCTTTAAATAAGAGAGGAGGCCTCATTACATGAGGAGATGGCTTGGTTTAATGAGGATTAGCTCGGAGGAGGCCTCATTACTGGTTGATGGTGGTCTAACATCGTCAAACTACTAGCTGGCACGGACGAGCGATAGGACGAAGCACTGGGTAAGGAAGGTACCGTAGGTACGGACTGATGGCGGTAGATGTCAGGCGACGGCGTAACTGAGCGTAGATCCAATCATCCGGATCAACTACCCAAGGTACGCAAGATAGCACGCGTGAGGGAGGCGCATAAATGAGACAGACAGGACTATCACAGGGCAGTAGACCAGTAAGAAAGTGCCACATGTACCTAGGGTCTAGCGTTAGGTGACCCACTATATAAGCAGGAAGGCTGGTAGTGGGACGGGGTCTTTTTGATTAGGAAGTTTGCGTCTTGTGTCTTACTCCCCTGTTGGAGGTAGTTTGTACTCAATCAGGCATTATATATATATAATATAACCATATGCTCCTTCTGTTCACCATCTTACGGTGATGCTCCTCTTGCTCCGCTCCTAGGCCCAATAACACACTCTGCTAACCAACACAGTGGTACCCAAGAGAACTCCCCCATCCCTGTACACGGACCCTTGCGGCATCCGGGTAGAGGCCATTTAGCACCTTTTAATACTCCCGAGGTAAGGCCGGCTTGCCGGCTCAGACCCCCGGGGTCCACAGCGTTCTAGCGACCACCGAGGGTTCTTAAGAAGCACCACAGCTGGCCTGCGGAGTCCTCGATGACCAATTACACCAGAAGATTGTCTACCTGAAGCACATGAGAGTAGGAGAGAAACAAAGACCATGATGTTGGAACACTTCACGAATCACTAACTCAGCAATTGTCTGGCCTATAGTCGTCTTGTTATATGGTAGAAAATGAGCCTGTTTAGTAAAATGGTTAACCACCACAAAAACTGCATCAAATCCACGAGAAGGAGAAAGATCTGTGAGAAAATCCATAAAAATGGATCTCCAGGGAGCAGAGGGAACAGGAAGAGGACGAAGAAGACCAGAGGGCGCGTGATGAGGCATCTTCGACCTATTGCAGGTGTCACAACTCCGTACAAACTTTTCCACAAAACCTCGTAACCCAGGCCACCAATAGTTGGGAGTCACCAACTCAACTGTCTTGGCCACACCAAAATGTCATGTAGCCAGGGTATCATAATAATCCTGTACCACAAAAGTCCTGTAAACACCAACAGGAATGTATAGGAGACCTTCCCGGTACAGGAGTCCGTCATGTACGGGAACTGAAGAAAGAGAAGCTTGCGATGTCAGGACTAATGTGTGAGAACACATTCTTTGCCAAGTCGTCTGTAGCCAATTGCAAACGGATTTCCTATAGAAGTGCTAAAGCCTGATGAACTTGTAGTGCTGCAAGCCGAAATTGATTAGGACCCAACAACACTTGCTTTTAACAGTCACATGCAGGATCGCCAGGGGTCGGGGCAAGGTAAGAGTTTCTAAACAATGCATCCGCTTTGCCATTCCGAAAACCAGGCCTGTAGATGATGACAAAATCAAAACGTGATAGGAATTCTGCCCACCTAGCATGTCGCCTATTGAGATCTTGAGCCATTTGAAAAAACTCTAGGTTTTTATGATCTATAAGAACTTGTACATGATGCGCAGCACCTTCTAAGAAGTGCCGCCACTCCTTAAACGAATCCACAATGGCCTTGAGTTCCTTGTCATGAATCTCGTAATTGGTCTCCGTCGAAAGAAACTTACGAGAGTGAAAGGTTACAGGATGGAGTAACTTGTCTTCTTCAATTTGTGATAAGATATAACCTACTGCAAAGTCTAAAGCATCTGCTTCAACGAAAAAGGGACGAGAAGGATCAAGATGTGCTAAAATTTGAGCTGTTGTGAAGGCGTTCTTGAGTGCTGTGAATGCATGTTCTGCCTTATTGGACCAAGAGAAATCCCTTATGCGCTTGGTGAGTTCCGTGAGTGGAAGTACACACTTGAAGAAGTCATGTATGAATCGCATGTAGAAGTTTGCAAAGCTAAGGAAACATTGTACTTCTCGTATAGACTTGGGCCTCTCCCACTCCACGATAGTCCTCACCTTGTGCATGTCCATGGAAATGTTAGCAGGAGAAACGATGTAGCCCAAGAACTCCACAATATCCCTGTCAAAAAAACATTTCTCCAACTTCGCATATAGGCCATGCTCGCGAAGCTTCTGTAGAATTAGTCGTACATGCTTATCATGTGCCGCCTGGTCCTTGAAGAAATTAAAATGTCATCGAGGTAGATCACCACAAACTGGTCCAAAAAGTTGCGAAATATGTCATTCACGATGTGTTGGAACACAATTGGGGCATTTGTAAGTCCAAAAGGCATCACCGTGTACTCAAAATGTCCATATCTTGTATGAAAGGCAGTCTTCCACTCATCGCCTAGACGAATCCCTACAAGATTGTAGGCCCCTTGTAAGTCGATTTTCGTGAACACCTTTGCTCCTTGTAGCTGATCAAGAAGTTCCAGGATCAATGGTAATGGGTACCGACTCCGGATGGTGACTTGATTCAAATCCCTGTAGTCCACAACCAAACGCAAACTCCCATTTTTCTTCTTAACAAAGAAGATAGGTGCTTCTGCAGGGGATTTTGAGTGATGAATGAAGCTGGATGCCAAGTTATCCTCGATGTACTGATAAAGAACCTCCAATTTTGTAGGTGACAGTGCATAAATCGGTGCGAATGATGGAGTCTTCCCTTCCGCAAGATCGATAGGACAGTCATAGGACCTGTAAAATAGGAAGAACTGCAGCCTTGTGCTTATCAAAACGTCATGAAAGGAGTGATACTTGGATAAGTAGAAGGAGGAGAAGGGGATTGAAAAACATGAGAGTCAGATATAGGAGAGGTAGAAGAGGATGTAGGAGTTACTTGAAAAGCAAAGAGATGAAAAGGAGCAGGATCAGTGACAAGTTCATGTATAGTAGTGGTAAGAACTCGGAGAGGAGAAGGAGGGAGTTGTGAATGAAAAGAGGAAGGATCTTGGGGATGGAACAGAAGAAGAGTAATGAAAGAGGTAGGATTGGGGAAAACCTATGCGGATTGAAAGAACTCTGTACAGGAATCTGAAGAATCCTGTACAGAAGTTTGTGAATGCACAGGAGTGAGGAGAGCTTGCGAATGTGTTGACGAACTAACAGGAGGTGGATCCATATGTGCTGATGAACTGACATGAGATGAATCCTGTCGAGGAGGAATCTTTTTAAACTGATACAAGAACAGGCACGATCAATCCTGTAGCTTGTACTGCCTTAGACACTAAGGTCATATCCTGGTACATGATTGATCCTGGCTGTCGGAGAGGAAAACGTGAGCGTCCTAGACCTCCAATCGATTTAAGGATTTGCAACTACAAACCATGGCATGCCCAAAACGTGTTGAATTGTAAAAGTGTCATCCATGAAGCATGCATTTGCACTAGTGTCTAATAGGGCAAACTCCTTAAGCTCTCGATTATTGAGGCGAATGTGTACAGGAAACTTGAGTGATGGAATGGTAGAAACAGCACCAATGGAGCTTGCACCTATGTCCAACTTTGCGGCTCCTAGACAAAGTGGACATTAAAGTTTTCCGACTGAACTTCAGTTTTAACTTCACGCATCTTGAACTTTCTAGCTTTAACAGGACATTCTACCACCTTCTGTCCTGCTTCACCACAATACAAGCATAAGTTCTCACCACGACGACGTTGCTTCTCAACAGCTGAAAGTGGGCCACGCTTGTATTTGTCAACCTCCATAGGAACTACTCCAGAAGGTGTCATAGGAACATGTGTTACAGCTACAGGATTGGCTTGCAGGAACTGTTGACGAGATTTTTCCTGACGATGCTCGAATAAATGGTTGTCGCAGCAAACGGCCTATTGCATGATCTCCGCTAAGGTTTGGGCATCCGGTAACATAAGGAGAAGGTCCTTCACATCATCCCTTAACCCAAAACGGAAGTGTTTGATTAATACAGTCTCGTCCCATGGAATGTTCGTGCAAAGTTGCTGAAATTCGAATGCATAGACGGAATCCTTATGTGAGCTTCCTTAACTTCGTGCATGCGGAACGGTACTTATCGGGATCTTCAAAGCAGGCTTCAAAGGCAGTCATGAATCCTTCAAAGTCTTCCATCAATGGGTCGTCACGTTCCAGCAAAGGGGCAACCCAAGCCCGTGGGGATCCAACTAGTAAGGATGTCAAAAGGCCAGCCTTTTGTGCATAAGTCAAGTAGCAGTGTGGTTGCATGTAGATCAAAAGCATGATCTGATTCAGGAAACCTTGAAAATTGGTGCGATTGCCACTGAACTTCTCTGGCATGCTGATCTTTGGCTCTGAAGAAGAGTTCGATGGAGAGGAAACCATGGATGCTTGTGAGAGAGCTTACGCAATAGCCTTGGAGGATGCATTAGCAGTTGCATGCGCCGCGTTGGTGGAACCTTGCAAATATGTGACCACTTGGCGCAAAGTGACCAACTCATGAAGCAACATTTGGTGCTCACATTAAAATTGCTCAAAATCTGCCATGATCCGTGAAAGAAAGGAGGAAAACAGGGAGAAATGCTAAGGGAAAAAAAAGTAACTGAAAATTGGGGAGTTATGAAAGCAGTTATTATCAAATTGTCAGGCCACGATCCAAGAGCAAGGAGGCTTGACTCAAGAGCAAGACAAGAACTAGGAATAAGACGAGAGCAGAACAAGAACTAGGAACAAGACGAGAGCAGGACAAGAACTAGGAACAAGATGAGAACAAGAGGCAAGGAGCAAGGCAAGAACAAGATAAGAATGATCGTAGAATGACTGGTGTTGATAATAACTTATTGTATACAATTAGGTTGGAGCTTTTATGCTCACAACTCCAAGAGCTAATCTAGGCATGAGCTAAAAATATACTCCAAGAGCTAATCTAGTTATGAGCTAAAAATGATGTCCCTTATCATGTAAATATATCTTGTAAGCATATCCTGTAGGTATATCTTGTAAGTATATTCTGTAGGCATATCCCGTAAGGATATCCTGTAGGCATATCCTGTATCCCGTAACATGTATCATGTATCCTGTATCGGGTTGTGACACCTATCAAACAAGATCCCACGCCCACGGAGACAAGCCTTAACCTTTGCATCTTGGAATGTGCATTCTGACAAGACCTTCCAGGCATGGATTCGCCAACGTTAAGAGTGTGCTACCTCGAAGGTGGGACGTACCCCTGTCATCTGGAATTAGGGCGGCACAACAAAGGGTTGTGCCTTAACGACACAAGCTAAAGCTTGCACCGGCAGAAGAGCAACGAACTTAGTCATGAACTCAAGAGTTCTCCTACTCATACTCTACCTTATTTATGTGACGGACCCCCCCCCCCCACGAAATTAGCTAGCCCCTTATTAAGTTAATGAGAGAGTGTTTAACTTAGCTTAACTCTAACCCTAAAACCTTGGGGGTTAGGGCAACCTTAAGGCTGTTCCTAACCCTACTAAACACGTTGAACTCATCTACATTAACCAATCAACCTAATTGCGACGTCAAAATTAGGGGTGGGTTTTCTAGAATAGCTTTATCTAGAGTTTCCTGCAAATACCTAATGACACCCAGCCGAACCATCACCAGATACCCAACTTAGCGGGCCTGTTTCCTACTACATCTAGGGTCCATCAACATATTACAGTAGGTAACAAGAGTCAACGTCCAAAGTAAAGGGAAGTCATAGTAAAAACTATGATATGATGAACCTAAGGAATAGAATGAAGAAAATCAAGTGCTTTAATTTTAAGTATTAACTTCCAACAAAAAAACTCAAGGAAGATGGGAGTAACTTCTAAAAGTACAAAGAAGAGAATCCAATGTACCATGAAGATCAACATCAAAAGGAAGAAGTAGGATAGTTATAGTGAAACACTGCAAATCTTCAAGGTGGGGAATAGTTAAAGGCCAAAAATATAACATGTTAAAAACACTACATACATAAAACTTTTTTATAGTGGAAGAATAACTCATAGGAAAGGAGTAGTAAAAAATCTTATGTAAAGAAAAAATCCTACAATGATAAGAAAAATCCTATGATGGTAAGAAGGATCTTACATAGACATGAAGTTAGCATGAGAACATAATTCAATTAGGGCTAAGAGGGCTATGGAGAGTTATGGAAGAGAGTAATGCATAAGAGAGAGAGAGAGAGAGAGAATCTTTAAGAAAGAAGTAAGTCTTCACACTCGTTATCTCTTTGTATTAGTAATGCAAATGCATGATTATGATATATTATTTATTGAATATATTCTTGTTTTATGAAAATCCCTAAACTTTAATTGGGAAGTTTTCTTATACTGTGTAAACAATGATTTCTACACACATAAAAGTTTCCCATGTTAATAGCCCTCACTAAAGTACTTAGGTTATTTAACCTTTGGACATGCTCACATACCCCCTAGCCATGGCACACTTGACCAAGAGACCTAAGACTCAGCAACCCCACTTAAAACACACACATGTGCTTGCCAAAACCATAACCCCCTCAATGTTAAGCTTATGACATAATCCCAAAGGTCATGCCTTAGGTGTTGTATTGTGGGACATACCATTTCTCATGACATAGGCTATTGTCATAGCTCTTAAGAAACAAGAATTACACTTGGTGCTATAGATGTAGCTTGCAGATGTCAACCCTAAAGTCTCTCTTTATAAACCAAAGATAACCCGTTTTTAAGATTCTATTGAACAAGGGCACAGACAATGCTCACATTTTGAGTTAGGATGCATGCCCTTTTTAGTTGTGAGTGCAATTTTAACACATTTATCAAGATCCCACCCTCACAATTGAACAAGAGCACGAACAATATTCACATTATGAGTCAGGATGCATTTTCTACTTAGTTGTGAATGCCATTTTTAATTTGGTGTGGAGGAAGAGGCTAGAGATATGCATCAACCTCTAAACTATTAAAATGTGTACTTGAATAAGACCCTCCAAGCATGCAAATGAGTTACTAGATGAAATGGGTTAACTAATGACTTAGATGTAGTGTACCATACACAACAATGTAGATTCCCCAATAATAAATATAGGCTTACCTTTAGGGTGTGACGTACCCTCACATGTTGGAAGTTGAGGCGGCATAAAAGGTGTGCCTTAACAACACAAGTTAAGCTTATGCCAACAAGGGAGGAAGAAACTAAAGACCTTGCATGCTCACCCACACCTACTCTACTTAAGTTATGTGTCATTTTAACCTACTTATTAAGATCTTGTTAAACAGGAGAACCGGAAATCCCACCTTTTCCTGTTTAACCGAGTTTCCTTTCTCCTAACCTTTAAGAAAGGTTACACACTCTCTTTCCTTCAACTCTCCACACATATATATATCAAAACACCTTCTCTCAAAGCCACAATGACTGGTCTCCAAAGTCAAGGGCAAGAACGGATTTTGGCTATTGCCTTGTTAGATCCATTCATTGAGAGTACACATACATACACACAAGATCTTATAATATGCACCTTTCATTACTAACATGAATACAAGAGACAAAGTGTAGAGAACCTTTATCTCCTGCTGGAACTTCAAATGGAGACCCTTCCTTCGTTGCCCTAACTCCCCTTAACTACTCTTCCTCTCGCCACGTCATCCTTTACCTTTTCCTTTTTCCTTGCTCAGCTTTTCCTCTCGGTAAGGATTTTCCTTCTTCACAACCTTTCCTCCCATGCTTACTATAGACCTTCCTACCTTTATTCTCTCTACAGTAGGATGTCCTATGCTCTTATTTTACCTTTAACACTGCCCCCTCCTTATTCGTTGCTGTGTCCTCACGGCAACACATCCTGCGCATCATCCTGATACTCCACCTCCTCCTGATCCTTATACTTCTGAAACTCCGCCTTTTCCTTGTCAAGCTCCTGCTGCACCATTGCTACCTGAAGGTGAAACGCATGCGTCTCCTTCCTAAGCTGCTCTGAAGACGCTGGAACTCGTCCACCACCACCGACAATATAGTGGCAGTCTACTGGGTTTCATCTCTTGCTCGCACTAACCTCTGGAACAGTGTCATCGGCTCCTGTGATGTCACCGTGGGCTTAAGCTCCACCACCGGGCTTGGAGTCCTCTGCTTAACTGGTCGCTAAACGCCCTTGCTCATCATTCCTTGAATGGCAGTCATTTTAGGTGCCATGATGCTCTCCATGGCCTGCACAATCAACCTTTGAATATCTGCCCTATCCTTAACAGTATATCCAGCGTTGACCAGATGATTGAATAGACTTGCCGCCATCTGAGTTGCGTCCTGCGCCTCATTCCCTCCTCCAACGACCTGTTCCACCATCTCAGACTGAAGCTGTGCCAAAACCTGTGCAAACTAAATCTGCATGTCTGTAGTTTGCATCTCTTTCTGTGCAAATGCCTTCCTGCGCTTGAAGGAGATATCCGCCTGCACATTACCCTCCTGCTGCTGTTGTCGCATATCCTCCTCATCCAAGCGGAAATTAGGGACTGCCATGCCCTGTGATCCCCCACGATACATACCCCTGCCATACATACCTCCGTGTGATCTTGGTGATGACTGGAATGGCGGTGGGTTGAATTGATGCCTCGAAAACTTCAATCCCCACACCATCTCTTCCACTTCCTTTGCAATTTCCACTACCCCACCATCGGTTACATCCGCCGTTGCCGGCGTAACCATCGCAGCTGGAGTATCAGCAGATGACTCAAACCCCTTCTGTTTCCCTCCTTGCTCATCCATCCGTTCATTCGTTACTGCCTCATCCTTATCGCATATCTTCGCTCCAAACGGATCCATCATTTCTAACGGCACTATCATCATAGGCTCCTCCTCCCGCTTCTGAGATTCCGACTTAATCTCCTGCCTCGCTTTCGTCCTCCGCTCTTTATCCACTTCATACGACTCCTCTTCATGCTGCACATCCTCAGGTTCTTCCTTTTCTCCTTGCTCCAATAATTCTTCATCTTCCTACATCATACCCCCTGATTGTTCATCCTCTTCTTCCTCCAAATCTACTACCAATCTCTGCTCCGGTCCTTCCTGCGCCCTCACCTTCTGCTTTCCAGTCTTGCCTCCCGACCTTGTATTCCTCTTCACCGTTGCTTGCTTCTCCACCTTCGGCTTCTTCTTCTTGTGCATCTTTTCTCCCTGTTTCTTCCTCTCCTTGCAGGTCCCCTTCTAATTCCTTCCCTTTAACTTCAGATCCTTTCCGCTTCCCCTGCTTCTTCTGAAACAACTCTGTCTCCTTCCTCAACTTTTCATCCGAGCCACAATTTCCGGCCCTGCCGGCTCTCCATGCAGGCGCACATAATCTGCAATTGCCTATACCCACGTAAACGCCATCATTAATGAAGGCTCTCCTTTCTTCTCCAATTCCTGCATGGCACATAGGTGCTCTCTCAACCTCTTTATCAAATACCGAGCCACTCCCACTGGCCTCTTGTTGCCTTCAATCCATCATACAAAGACATCACTGGGTTTGACGCCGTGATGTGCGATGTTCGAAACTCAAAAGCATTAACAATGAAATTCACTGCCAGCTGCGTCTCCTCCACGAGATCGGAAAGCTTTAGACCTACCTTACTTATATACTGCTTCCCTTCTTTCAAAAGTCCGTAAGGTGAGATCTATCTGCCTTAACTTCTCCCTCTGATCCCGGCAACAGGAAAACCTTTTCAAGAAGCTTTTCTGTGAAGAGGAGTTTCTTCTCCTCAGAATACGCTACAAATCCTATCTCCGGCTTATCCACCTTTTCCATCAGCAAACTAGTGTGAAACACTGCTCATCATGCGGCTCTCCATCCTTCAAGATCTGCGCATACTCCCACAATCCGAGTTCCCTCAACACCTTCTCCATTTCTAAGGAGAAATCCCACCTTGTATGTACCAGTTGTACCTGACCCAATCTCTCTCCATCGGGAGGATTAATCAATTCACAACAATTCCGCATAGACACACCTCCTTTCTTTGCTGACATCCCTCTCTCGCTACACACTCTGTAAAACCCTAGATCTACA
This sequence comes from Selaginella tamariscina, assembly GCA_003024785.1. NCBI lineage: Eukaryota > Viridiplantae > Streptophyta > Lycopodiopsida > Selaginellales > Selaginellaceae > Selaginella > Selaginella tamariscina. The sequence continues at coordinate 81,586 of PUQB01000297.1, forward strand.
GCCTTGTTTCGTGTGCACTGACAGACAGAGAATATGCTCCTCAAATCAATAAAAATAACGTTTCCTGCAACGTTCTCCTGCGATATATACTTCCTTACCTTATTAGCATTCACCATTCCCTCGATTTCCTCTCATTCCAACGTTTCCAATTGCATCACGCCTTCTTCCTTTACAAACTTAACCCGAAAAGGGCCTATCCATTTTAAATCAAGCTTTTGACTCATTTCACCCACCTTACCTCTATACCACAGGACCAAGTCCCTTCCTTTATCTCCTTTCCTCTTCTCTTCCTATCGAGCCAAGCCTTTCTTCTCCTTTGGATGGCATGTATAGTCCATAAGGCGTACCTCCTTATCTCATCCAGCTTCTCCAATTCTATTAAATGAGTTGCCATAGAGTCCTTCTCTCCTATATTATATTGTACCGCTATCCGCAAGGATGGCACAATAAACTCTATTGGGGTTATGGCCTCTAAGCCATAAGCGAGCTTAAAAGGTGTCATACCAGTAGTCACTTTATAAGCTGTCCTATAAGCCCAGAGAACTTCTGGTAACCTTTCATCCCAATCCTTTCGATTATCCTGAACTATCTTCCTTAAAACATTCTTAAGGACTTTATTTGTCGACTCAGCCTGCCCATTACCCTGTGGGTAATATGGTGTCGACTTCCTGTGTTTTATCACGAACTCCTTCATGAGCATTTCTATCGTTTCATTCACGAAATGCTTTCCTCTATCACTCACAATTTCCTTCGGAATGCCATAATGCACTATTATAATATTATATATGACCTTTGCTGTATTATATGCGTCGGCCCTTCTCATAGGCTCTGCCTCTACCCATTTCGTCATATAATCTGTTAAAACCAATATATATTGATTCCTTTTTGAGCTTATAGGATTAATTGGTCCTATAAAATCCATTCCCCACCTTACAATAGCTACCTACCTCCCTTCATAAAGTAGGCCACCATAATCCTGCCTGAAGGATTTTCCTTCCTGTTATTTCCTTTGCAAATGGCCTCCTGCAAGGCCTGAATGAGCCTCTTTTACAACCTCCGGGACCTCTAAAGGGTCTACACATCTCCATAACACCCCATCGGACCCCAATTTATACAATTGCCCTCTCACGAGAGAAAATTGTCGTGTCCTCACGACAAATAATTTCCTTTCATCTGCTGTCCTATAAATAGATGGTACTATTCCAGTGGCTAGATACTGTTTTATATGATCTAACCATCTTAATGGAACATCGACACGAAATAAATTCACGTCCGGAAAATCATCCATAGTACGTATAGGAATTTCACCTGTTTTAATGCGACTTAAATGGTCAGCCTGTTCATGCTGCCTTCCTGGTTTATGAATTATTTCAAAATTATATTCCTGTAAAAGTAAAAACCACTTGGCTAACCTTCCTGTAAGTACAGGTTTATAAGTAAATATAATAAAGCTTTATGATCGACAAAAATCTTCACTTTATTAGCCAAAAGATAGTGTCTAAATTTATGGATAGCATATACCATTCCCAAAGCTTCCTTTTCTGTAGTGGTGTAATTTAGTTCAGCAGGTGTTAGCCTACGGCTAGCATAATAGATAGGACGATCCTTTCCATTCTCTTGCATCTGTGTAAGGATGGCTCCGATTGCCATATCAGAGGCATCCACTTGTACATGGAATTCTCGATCCCATTTAGGACTAACTAATATTGGTGCTTTAATAAGAGCCTTCCGAAGTTGGTCAAAGGCCTCTTGACACTGTGATGTCCAATCATATGGTACATCTGCCTTTAGCAAATCTGTTAAAGGTTTTGCGATCTCAGCATAATGCTTTATAAACCGCCTATGATAACCTATTTTTCCTAAAAACCTTCATAACTCCTTTATATCTTCTGGTGGTTGTAAACTAAGGATAACCTTAACCTTATCCTGGTCCACCAATATACCTTCCTTACAAACAATATGTCCTAAAAGGACTCTTGATTTAACAAAGAAGTTATATTTTTCAGGATTCAAAACAACTAAATTTTGCCTACATTTCTGGAAACACTTTTCCAGACAATGCAAATGTTCTTCCTTTGAACTATAGACACTGAAATCGTCCATAAAGACTTTCATAAAGTCTAAAAGGTGTTCTCGAAAGGTATCTGTTATAATCCTTTGAAAAGTAAAGGGTGCATTGCATAAGCCAAAAGGCATAACTCTATAAGCATATGCACCCCACGGACTTATGAAAGCTGTTTTATGTTGATCTTCAGGAGCTACCATCACTTGGTTATACCCTGAAAAGCCATCCATGAAGGAATACATTTCGTGTCCAGCAACATTATCCAGCATTTCCTCTGTAAAAGGTATTAGAAAGGTATCCTTAGCTGTAACGTCATTTAACTTTTTATAGTTTACACATACTCTTAACTTTCCATTCTTCTTAGGAACAATTACAAGTGGTGATAACCATTGTGCTCCTTGTATAGGATATATAAAACCAACATGTAACAACTTATCAATTTCCTCCTTAACTAACTTTGCATAATTAGGATTCATCCTATATGCATTTTGTTTGGCTGGTTGGCATCTCGGCAAAAGTTGAATAGTGTGCATACAGAGTTCTGGGGGTATTCCTTTTAGATCCTTATAGGACCATGCAAATACATCCTTATACTTGGCTAACAATGCCAATCCTTTATCCTTAAAATCAGGATCCAGTTCTTGAGCTATAGTCAACATCTTAGGTTCCTTCTCTGTTCCTATGTTGACTTGCTCTAGAGGGTCATTAGTATATATGTAAGTGTAATCCGCAGGTTGTTCCTGTAAGTTTATTTCATAAGAAACAGACTTATAAAATTTTTCCTGCAACCCCAACTGATCCTCTTCCTGTTCCTTTTGAGAGGCTTTCTTCTTCTCTTTCACGATTGCGTATAAATCAATCTCTGCAAGGGCTTTTAGATCAGGGTATGTCTTCAAAATTTCTTCTTCTTCCTGATCATCCAAGCCCTGCATCCAATCATATCCTTCTAATGCAACCGGTCTATCCCTTTTTCCTAAATACCTCTTAGCATAATTATAGATATCCACCTTCATATCACCTTGTCCTATTGTCATTTTTCCTGAGCCCCAATCTTGCACAACGCAAGCAATCTTAAGCCACGGTTGGCCCAACAACATAGTATAGGTTGCATCCTGTCCTTCCATTCGTAAGACTATTAAGGATATTTTAAATTTAAGTCCTTTAACAGATATAGTAACCGCTCTTACTATACCTAATGGCCTTACACTCCGTTGATCAGCCATTTTAAGGTTAAATGGAGCAGGTTGGATTGGTCCTAAACCCATCCTTTTACATTCACCTTCTTCAATAAAATTCACACATGAACCTCCATCTATTAACACTCGTTTTAACTTATTTCTTCCCACATATACTGTGATGCAAGGAACTTGTCCATCATAATCACCTTCATACAGTACTTCCTTATCCATTTTACAGACTGTATATCCTTCAGTCGAAGGTGGTGTTTGCTGAACTAAGCTCACTGCATTTAATATTTGGTTTCTTATATAAGGAGCTACCTTTATCAACTGTCCAAGCGTAATCTTTACCTCCTGATTTATAGCTTGGTGATACATGGAGTCCATTGTTTTATCATGTAATGGTAATAATGAAAAACTTTGTTCACCTTTATCTATATCACCTTTGTCTATACCTTCTGATTCATTATCAGTCTGACCTTTCTGGTCCGAATCTTGCTCCTGCTCGTTTACCTTTTCCTGTCACAAGTTCTCCTTCTTGTTAGGAATAGTAACTACCTCTCCTTCTCCACCATAACCGGATTCCTTCTTCTTCTCTTGAAGAGCTATAACTGCCCTTGCAACGGGTGGATACTCATTCTTTTCCTCCTCTATTTGAATAAGCCGTGTTGTAGGCTGTACATTAGTCATTCTGGTGGAAGTAGGAGGTTGTACATTCCGCCCTTGGACATTCCCTAGAGATATGTCCTGTTTCACCACATGTATAACAAACCTGGGAAGGAAAGTTCCTACCCTGTGGTCCTTGTCTATTATTGACCTGATTATATTGATCATTTCTGCCTCTTTGACCTTGATAAGGTCTTGCTTCACCTCTATATTGTTTATCATTTCTTTCCGTATAGGATCTATCCTTCTGCTGTCCATTGTATGGACCATTTTTTCTCCATAATACCTATCCTTTCTGTTTTCGTAAGGAACATCATTCCTTCTCTCATAATATCCATTGTTCCTATTCTAATAAGGAACATCATTCCTTCTACCATATATATTGTTCCTGTTCTCATAAGGAATAGCATTATCATTTCTATCATTCCCACGATTTCTATTAGGTGGAAACCTTCTAGGAGGTGGACGTTCATCTATTCTCCTTTCTCTCTCTATACCAGCCACATTCTGGTTCAGGAAATGTCTGCAGTTTCGGGCTACATGTCCTTCCTTTCCGCATATCTGGCATGTAGGCAATTGCAGTCTACATTCCTCCACCGTATGGCCAGGATTGTTACATTTAGTGCACCATACCTTTGCCTTTATCTCTTCCTTAACTGTCATTCCCTTTAAGGTTTTCATCATTTGAGCCAATGCTTTCTCATCTATTGGATATTTACGAACCTTTACTACATCAGCTTCCTCTTCCTCTTCATCAGAGGATTCTTCCTTTCTTCCATATACTTTCAGCTTTTCTTTTGCAATCTTTTCTATTTGCCTCCTCTTCTTCTCATATATTTTTAATTGATCAATGAGATCCTCTCTATCCTTTTCATTGATAGTAAGTGCTAGATCTCTATATGGTTTTAGCAACCCTTGCTTATACCATTGCAATAAGGCATCCATCTTTACATATGCCTCACACTTTTTCTCATGTTTCTTAAAATGGTGTGTATATTCATCTATCTTTTCTGTTTTGCTTTGAAGGATAGTCCTTAACTTCTCTAAATGTTCCTCCGGCAATTCCTCCTTTCTGAAATACTCCTTAAAAGCATTAGTAACCTTCTGATAATCCTCTCTGACTTCCTTTTCTAAATCATAATACCAGTCAGAGGCATTTCCTTTCAATGTATGTGGAAATATAAGCAGCCTTTCTGCATCCGTCACCTTATACAGTTTTACTACCTCTTCAAACTGTTGTAAGTGCCTTTTCGGATTTTCTTTCTTTCCTGCAGAGAATGTGGGATATATCACCGTACCCCCAAACATTCCCGGGAAAAGTGCCATATTTGTAATAATCTTTTGCTCTGGTGTATTTCCTTTTACACCTTCCTCCCTTCCTCTTTGGGAGTTCTCAGGAGATCCTTCTCCTTGTAATCTCGGTCTATGAATAGGCACTCCTTTCGTTCCTCTCACAGTCTCCTCTAAACCAGTGTTTGATACTACCTCCAATTCTCTGGATCAACCTCCGATTTCTGTATTGTTTCTGCAATATCCTCTACTATCTTCCCAAGGATATTTTGTCGTCTATTTTCGTCAGTTTCAGTTGTTGTTGGGTAGCCACTCTATTGGCCTGCCTTTGGTTCCTCTGATCAGCTAAGGCTGAATCAGGACGATGGTTCCTCCACGGTTCCATTCATTCCTTCTCCTTTACACATCCGGCTCTACACCTTCTGAGCCTTTTTTCAAAATGAGAATTCTATCTTTTTAGCCTCTTTTCTCAATGAATGCTAACACTGCAATGGCGAAATCCCTCCATGGTCGTCAAATGTTAAACAAGAGAACCGGAAATCCCACCTTTTCCTGTTTAACTGAGTTTCCTTTCTCCTAACCTTTAAGAAAGGTTACACACTCTCTTTCTTCAACTCTCCACATATATATATATCAAAACACCTTTCTCTCAAAGCCACAATGACTCCTTTGTGTGTGTTCATCGAGAAGTCGTTGGGTTGCCGTTATTGTGTGCTGGCCACTAATGATGTATACTTGATTGATTTTCTATTCTCCATCTGAATCTTCATGATTTGTTCTGGTTTGTGATTCACACTTTGTCAGCGCCTTTGTTTCTCTCGTAGTATGGCACAAAACAGCATTATGTAGAATGGTGTAAGAATTGTGTCCTTCATCTTCTCCATAGCTCAGCTACATGTTCCTGGTTGAGTGGCTTGTAATTGAAGTTTGGGTTGACGCTACAATACTTAATCCTACACTCGTAAATCCTATTTATCCAAACATCATTTCCTTGTGCTTATTGTAACATGGGATGCCATAGGTGCAACTGACAAAACGACTGATGATTTCTTTCTACGATCTGAATCAACATGTGTGATCCCGATTGATGCTGTTCTGATGTTCTCGGCACACTCTTCCAGCTCATGAAGTTTTCTAAGCAAATTGAACGTGATCTGTAAAGAACCTGAGACCAAGCCACCCTCTCAATCTCCCTTATGATGTCGCTGTGTTCTTCTTCAATGTGAAGAGGGACAATTGCTCCACTTGTGGATGTTTTGTATTGTGAAGCAATCTCTGCTGAGAATATACCTACTCGATGAGTCTGAAGATCTTCAAAGTAGACATCTAATTGGATCCCCTCCATAGAACTCCACGATCAACATCATTAGTGAACATGTGAACATCATTATCCATAAGTCGACAAAACCACCCGAGATTAATGTTGTAACTGGCGACTTCTAGATCCGAGAACGTGACATTAGATGGAACAAGGCATATGTTTCGAGCATCATTCAATCTGGGTTTGCAGCATGCTTTCGGATGCTTGACTAGCGAATTTACTTTTCATTGTTTTGCTTGTCCATGCAATGTGACAGAGGTTAGTTTGACAGTAACCATGGTTGTTCCAATGCGCTTCCCGTTTAGTTTAAAATATGGCCAAATTGATTCCAGAATCCCCCTGTCCATCTCTTCTCCTGCTCTCGTCTTCAATGTCACCTCAATTCCACATCTGAATACAAAAATGATTAGTTCTTCAAGCACATATCCGAATATAACAGATTTTATTTTAATTCTTATCTAGAATTTGACAACGACTCCATACTAATGTCTGAATCTTCTTGTTTAATCAAATCGT